>PVJD01003178.1:0-41594 GCA_004026545.1 Mormoops blainvillei
TCTTGGGAGTTTTGTCATCACTGCTTCAATTTCACTAGGTGTAATCTGTCTATTCAGATTCTCTGATTCTTCCTGATTTGTTTTTGGAAGGCTGTATGTTTCTAGGAATTTATCCGTTTCTTCTAGGTTGTCCAGTTTGTTGTCATATAGTTCTTTGTAATATTTTCTTATAATCCTTTGTATTTCTTTGGTGTCAGTTTTTTCTCCTGTTTCATATCTGATTTTATTTATTTGGGTCCGCTGTCTTTTTTTTCTTGATGAGCCTGGCTAAAAGTTTCAGTCTCACTTATCTTTTCAAAGAACTAGCTCTTGGATTCACTCATCTTTATCATTTTTTAGATTCTATTTTGTTTATTTCTGCTCAGATCTTTATTATTTCCCTTCTTCTATTCACTTTGGGCTTTGTTTGTTGTTCTTTTTCAAGTTCCTTTAAGTGTGAAGTTAGATTGTTTATTTGAGCTTTTTCCTGTTTTTTGAGATAGGCCTGTGATGCTATGAATTTCCCTCTTAGGATTGCTTTCCCAGGGTCCCGTAGATTTTGGATCGATGTGTCCTCATTTTCATTTGTTCCAAGGTATGTTTTGATTTCTTCCTCGATCTCGTTGTTGACCCACTCATTGTTCAATAACAAGTTATTTAGTTTCCATGTCTTTGCATGTTTTTCAGTGTCTTCTTGGGATTGATTTCTAGTTTCATAACATTTTGGTCAGGAAAGAGGCTTGATACGATTTCAGTCTTCTTCAATTTATTGAGACTCATCTTGTGTTCTAGCATGTGGTCTACTCTAGAAAACGTTCCATGTGCAATTGAAAAGTATATATATTCTGCTGCTTTGGGGTGAAATGCACTGAAGGTGTCAGTTAAATCCATTTGATCTAGATGTCATTTAAGACCACTGTCTTCTTGATTTTCTGTGTGGAAGATCTATCATTGAAGGCAATGGGGTGTTAAAATCCCTGACTATGACTGTATTTCTGTCGATCTCTCCCTTGAGGTCCATCAAAATTTGCTTTCGATATTTAGGTGCTCCTGTGTCGGGTGTGCAAATGTTTACTAGGGTTGTATCCTCTTGTTAGATTGCTCCCTTTATCTTTGTGTAGTGTCCTTCTTTGTCTCTTCCTATAGCCTTGGTTTTGAGGTCTGTTTTGTTGGATATAAGTACTGCTACCTGACCTTTTTTTCCCCTTTCCATTTGTATGAAATATCTTTTTTTTCCATCTCTTTACTTTTAGACTGTGTGTATCTTTCATTCTGAGGTGGGTCTCTTGGAGGCAGCAGATATGTGGGTCTTGTTTTCTTATCCATTCAGCTACCTTATGTCTTTTGGTTGGAGCATCTAAGCCATTTACATTTAAGGTGATTATTGACAGATATGTATGTAGTGCCATTGTATTGTTAGACAGCTTTCCTCTGTTATTTCTTTCTCTTTTTTTCCTTCTCCTCCTCCTCCTCTTTCTTCTTCTCCTTCTCCTTCTTCTCCTTCTTTCTTCTTCTTCTTGCAAGTCCTTTAACATTTGTCGCAGTACTGGTTTGGTGTTAACAAGCTCCTTTAGCTTTTTCTTGTCTGGGAAGCTCCTTATTTCCCCTTTGATTTTAAATGAGAGTCTTGCTTGGTAAAGTAGATTTGATTGTAGGTCCTTGCTTTTCATCACCTTGAATATTTCATGCCACTCCCCTCTAGCCTGAAATGTTTCTCTTGAGTAATCAGATGATAGTCAAATTGGTGGCCCCTTGTAGGTTACTACCTGCTTTTGTCTTGCAGCTTTTAGGATTCTCTCCTTATCTTTAAGCCTTGTCATTTTGATTATGATGTGTCTCACTATAGGTCTCTTTGGGTCCAACTTGTTTGGGACTCTCTGAGCTTCCTGGGCTTGTGTGACTTTTTCCTTCACCGGATTAGGGAAGTTTTCAGTCATTGTTTCTCAAATAGGTTCTCGATCCCTTGCTCACTCTCTTGTCCTCCTGATATTCCCATGGTACGGCTGTGGTTACATTTCATGTTGTCCAAAATGTTTCTTAAGCTCCTCTCATTTTTTAAATTCTTTTTTCTTTTTGCTTCTCTGCCTGAGTGTTTTTTTGTTTTTTGTTTTTTAACCTTGTTTTCCAAATCACTGAGTGATCCTCTGCTTCATCTAACCTACCTTCCAGCTTATTCCTTCCAGTGTATAATTTTTTAAGATGTTGCATTCTTTATTTCTGACTGGTCTTTTTTATGGTTTCTATGTCTTTTTTCATGCTGTTGTGTATCATTATAATCATTACTCTAAACTCTCTATCTGTTAAATTACTTGCCTCCATTTCTCCTAGTTCTTCTGAAGAATTCTCTTATTTTTTCCCTTGGGATCTGTTTCTTTGTCTTCCCATTTTGGTTGCTTTTTGTATTTTCTGCCTTAGTTACTAAACTAATCTGCCCTTAAATTGAGAAGTTGTTAATCTAATCAATATAATCGAGCACCACTGGGTGGGGCAGAGCAATTCCTGCAGGCAGGCCTATTGCTTCCCCTCAGGCTGATGCCACCTGGAGGGAACTGCTCTGCCTGAGCAAGATGGCCTCTGCAGTTTGGGGGATGACTCAGCACAGGGGTCCTGGTGGCTGTTCCTTCAGTTCTGTCCCCGGAGCCACCAACCCCAGACTCTCTTCAAACATCTCTGGTCCACTCTGCCCTCCCTCTGCTGGAGCCCAAGGTAAGTGACTGCCAATGAAATTTTGTACATTGGCCCTTTAAGAGGCTCTCTGAGTCTCCAGCCGTCTGTCTCTGGCAGATAGAAATCCTGCTGCTTTTCACAGCTGTATGTTATCTGGGCCCCTTTCTGGCTCTGTTGCTGTGGGCTGGGGAGCCCAGCTGGAGATTTAGACCCCACACTTCTCAGGGGGAACCCCCTGGCCGCTGAAATATCCCTCCAGCACTTCAGCTGCCACCCGTGGGAGCCCAGCCAGCCCTGTCACTCCTCGTCTGGACTCCCTGACAGTCTCATTGTGGTGAAGTGGTTTCTTCTGTCTGTCCGTGGTTATAAGGCTTCTCTCCAGCTAATGTTCAGTTGGTTTTTCAGGATGCTTTATAATTTAGTTGTAATTCCAGTCTGATCCTAGGAGGAGGTTAGTGTCAGCAATGACTTTCTACCACTTTATAAGGGTATGTTACTAATCTCTTCCCATAAAGTCAAGGCCACCCATGTCCCTGTTGTTTTTTTTCCTCCACCTTTGATTTTTTTTTCTTTTTAATTGAAAAAGTTACTACCTCTTTGTCCTATCCACTAACTGGCAGGGGAATTGCAATGATCACAGCTGATGGCAGCAGTTGCAGTGAAAATTTCTTAGCTTTCAATAATGCCGTATGACGTTCTCAGAGACTGAAACTACTTTTTTTTTTATCTTTATGTCACACACACCACCTTTCGGTAATGGGAAGAAGCAAGTGATCCCTTTAGCGTTTACGCCCATGACTCACCCCCAGTTTGGGAGCCCAGGAGGGCTGACGGGTGCGCGCCCTACCTGGGGAGCGTGGGTTTTGCTGTTGGAAGCACGTGTTTGCGTCTCCACCTTCCCCTCTGCTCTTTTCTCTCCAAAGTGCTGGACTAAAAGGGAGTAAATATTTTGCAACTTGAACATTTCTATTTCTATTTTTGCTTTTTCTAGAGGTCGTAAGCAAAATATTACCAAGCTTGAGCTAATAATGACATGTTTGCAGACAATATGATGTCACTGAATTTTGTTGCCTATTGTTTTGGTCAGACTAGATATTTTTTGTTGCTCAAGTTGATTCAGTTTTATATTTCTTTGTTGTGAGAAAAGAATGCTTGTTTTCATAAAATATATGAAAATAAAAAATTAACGTATAGCAACCTAATACCACTCTCAGCATAATAAAGTAGCTTAAATATTGTTTTAGTGATAAAGTTCTGTGCCCTGGTAATTGATAAATCGAGCAAAGTCAGAGAAACAGTAGTTAAATGGACTTTCATAATCCTTCTTCCATCAGATCATCTGGAATGTACTAGACACTTCTTCCCTCTACTTTACCACAAAAATCCAAGGGGACACAAATGTTTTTACAGAAGGGAATCATTCCTATTGGAAGTTGGCGAAACTGAGGGCACACTCAGGTTTCTTTCTTTGTTAGAGTGACTCCGAAGATACTTTACTGCATGGTTTAGTCTCGCCAAATAAAAAGAGGACTTGGGACTCAGATTTAAGAAAAGTATGTGTTGTGTACAATATCTGTGGCGGGATATGCTTTGAAAGGCTCAGAAAAAGACTTTACATGTATTTCAGCGTATCACATATCTTTACATATTATTAACATCTTAAAAAGCTGGACATAAAATGAAATGTGTAAAAGCCAACATTATGTCATGAGGAGCAGAAAAGAGAAGAAGCAGACATTATAAACTTTCTTATGTGCTTTATAACAAAATTCTTTAAGAAATAAACTAGAATGTGGCTTGGAGCCATAGGTGTAAAATAGATTATAAATTAATTTGGAGGCAGGTGTTTCCATGGTTGTGGGAGAAACAGTGCCAACTGAACATTTCCATAGCATTAAAAGAGCAGATGATGGTTATGCTTACAACAGGCAAGGAAGAGAAATCATAGCAGAATGCTGGAACGTGTTCCTCACTTTCTGAAACAAAACCTGGAGCCATAAATGCTGCAGCTGGAAGAGTTTTGCAGGAGTGTCGATCTTGGTGGGCGAACTCGGCATCGGCGTCCTTCCTCAGATGCACGGCTTGCAGTAGAATCCATATCCACGAGGTATATTCTATTCCCAACTGTGAAGGGTCTGTTCTTTCTTTCTCTTTTAAAAAGAAATAAACAAAGACCAAAAATTATTGTATTTGTTAAACTTCAATTTGTCATTTCTTGGAGCAAGTCAAGTTGTGAAACAGAAATGCTCCGGCGAGCCCTGCCTCTCGTTCTGGTGTTGTTGTACGGGACCCCCCGCCCCCACCCCCGGCCCCAGATCCCACACCGTTAGGGAGCCGTGTGGGGGCACAGCCCGCGCCTCCATGAGCAGCAGCTTCCTCTGTTCCCACCTCATCACAGATCCCACCTACCGGTTTTCCAACACCTGATTTTAGCATTTGCTTCCTGCCATTTTCACTGTGGAGCACGGAAAGAGATCTAACTCAGGACTCGGTGTCATTTTCTTCCCTGGCCTTGGCCGAAGGACAGTTGTGACATCTTTTGCGCACTACTCCCCACAGAGCTCGGACATGTTGTCGGATACATATATACAAATCAAAAAGGAAGTGTCATCTGTCTCTCCTAATAGCCACCTGCTTGATTATTATGTCTCTGTCATGTAGTAGATTTGATTTCACAATTAAAATATGCATACACATTTAATATAAAGTATATATTTGAATAGATGCACAAAATACGAAAGATATAAAGAAATCAATGCAAACAGTTGATTTTGTCATATTTTAGTGGTAACTTTAATCTCTTCTTGTATTTTTATTAAGCTAAAACTACCAGGCCAAAAATAAATACATGAGTCATGTATCAAACAGTTATTTCCTACTATCTCCCTCACATTGAGTAATCACCATCAAATTGCCTGGTCATTTAGGTTTCTTTGAATCATATGGCATTGTAATTTCCACAGGAGACAAATAATTAAATATCAGCAATGTCACATGGGTCAACCTAATAGAATCGAGTTCAATCACCTGCCGTTTCTTTCCCTCAGCTAAAAATATTTGGACCAGGGATCCTTCCCCCGGGCATGTCCACTGGAGAGACTCATCTTTCTCTCCCTAATTTACTACGTGCTCTTGTTTCTTCTTCAAGGGCCCGGTTTCTCCGCCTTCATAGTCTTCCTCCTTTTTTCTGTTGTTTCTGGAGAGAGAAAGCGTAGAGAAAGATGGAAAACAATGGTGTGCGATCCTTCCTCGTAAAACTGTTCCCAAATCTTCCCCGAGGTTCTACACTAAAAGAAATGTTCGGGTGTCGGTGGATTTTTGCAGGAATCAACGAACAGGCCAGGCTTCCGGCCTGGACCTGCGGGCGGTGGCGGTGTAGGGGCAGAGTCCGAGGAAGCCCCTCTGAGTGCTCTCAGGAAACACGCGGGGGCTGCGCCTTCCACAGCCTGCACAGCTTGGGTTTGCCCACGTTTAAACAAATCTCCAAGTTCCCCGTTTGACATCTGTGTTTCATTTGGGGGTCCTGTCCAGCATCATTTGAATTAAGATGCAGAGCTGAACCAGGAGTATAGCCTGTGACTGATTTCCCAACTGCGGGGTACATTGTATAGGGAGATTAGGGGTTTGTTGGGTTGACCAAAAATCTTGATGATTTTGGAAATCCCACTTAAATTCAGAGCAGAGTTGTGGAAACCATTCTAAGACAGACAATGCCGCTTTTGGGGAGAGTGCAGTGTTTATTATGGGCTGTCTCAGAAAGAAGCCAGGTATACGCTGAATCCCAGACAAGGTGGGTGGTAACTTCTGTCAGTATGAGAGACAGGAGGACACACATAGGACCTCCTGGTATGCACTGTGGTTTTGTTCGCGGAGAGAAGAGGCATTTTGTGGCAAACTCCTACCAGCAGGAAAAATCATTGCTTTTCCAGAAATTAAGGTCGGGAGATGGGAAAGAAGCCAGAGAGCTGAACTCTCCCCACGCCATGAGCACACGTGTTCCTAGATATGCCTAACGCGCATCCTCGCATGTGGACGAGGCCCCTGGGCAGAGCTGCGGAGGGCAGGGCGCCCACGGAGCAACATCTCTCCCAGGCGGTCTCTGACTCTGAGGGTGGAGGAAATGAGGCTCAAGGTTCGGACTGGGAGCTGCGCCCCTGCCTGGGGCTCCCTTAAGCCGAGCGCTGCTGGCTGTGGCCATAGCAGCACTGCACTTGCAGACACCTCTCCGGGTTCTTTGGAGGCCTGGGCTGCAGAGAGCGCCTTGAGACCGAGCCACGAGAGGGTTCCTGCAGGCTCTTCAGAGCCTGGATTCTTCGGGGGCCACAGGAGAAGCGTGGGGAAAGTTCGGGCCGTAGGGTGAGGACGGGCTGTAGTGTGGGGGTGGGGGGGAGCTGAGTACCACGTGATCAACGTTGCCGTACCTTTTCCTTCAGGGGAGAAACTGGTAAAAGCTGTGGCAGGCCACCAGTATTCCCCCTTCTCACCTTCACTTAGGGAATGTTGTAACACGACGAGGAAAGTGAACTTAGGTGGGCAACCGCCCCGTACAGGAAAGTGTCTGGGGTATAGAAGGAGCCTAAGGATACGGATGGAACTCCTTGGAGCTTGACAAGCAGAGAACTTTCCTCCTTCTTGGAGGGGAGGAGAGGAGAGGCTGGCACCGTGGACCCACCCAATGACGGAAGACCACGCGCGCCATCATGCAGTCTCTCTCCACCACTGTCTAAATTGGTAATCAAAGTAATCTGTTTAAGAAATGCTGGAGCATGAGTGGATTTTGGTGGAAGCCAACGAGGTGGCTTCCTGTGGAATTATGGGACCTTGTGGGTGGCAGAGGGAAGGACGAGAAACCTGGACAGCACCTAGAGCACTCGGCACTCTTGGAGCGCCTCTAATTGGCCCCAGGTGTGACCATGTCTGTGACGGATGTGTGTGTGGTCGCCGAGTCGAGTCGAAGGAGTCGCGTCCCCATGGGAATCTTCCTGCCCCAGGACTGCGTGTTCCCATAGTAGCACTTCACACCCCGCATTGTCATCGCAGTCTTTCCAACACAGACATTTCTGGTCCGCCGAGCTATCACTGCCCTGCATTCAAAGACTCCCTTGTCTCTCTGTTTCCATGGGAAGTCCATGTAGATGAGGTAAAATTCTTTCAAATAATTCTAACCTTGCCCCCATCAGACGGATCTAATAAGACCAAAAGAAGAAGGGAGGGGGGCCCTTGGGAACCCCATGTGATACTGCGCACTCGCTGGGCCTTCACACCTTTCTAGATGCCATCCCTCCACCTGGGGCCCGGGGCCCGGGTCCGTCCGCCCTGGCAGACCTGGCTGAAGGCGGGGGCGCTCCCACCTGAGCTTTCCTCTGCTCCCTCAGGCCCCGCGGACCTCCTGGCCGGCACCGGGCCCGCCTCGCTGACTCCGGTGCCTGCTCCCGGCGGGCAGAGAGGCACGTCTCCCACTGCGAAGCCGTCCAGGGCCCAGTCCAGTGCTGAGCGCGGAGTAGGCATTGCATTCAAACACTTTCATTGCTAACTGAGCGCAAGTGCTTCTACAGATTAAAAATGTAAGCCCCTCGAGGGCAGGGCCCAAGGCTCATGAGTGGTTTGTTGTTTTTTCTAAATAGTATTTGACTATATTGAACAGTGAGGACCATGAGAGCACCAGGACCCTCGTGAAAAGCCTGCGCAGGATGTGTGCGCACTCCGGTTATTCACGGCGGAGGCGCAGCGGCCCCGAGCTCTGCCGCGGGCTGCTCCCCATGGCCAGGCAGGGCCGGAGAACGATGGTAACAATTACTACCTACTGAGAGTTCAACTGGTTTTCCTTTATGCAAATATTTTTGTAAGGCTTCTTAAAGGACCCAACGTCTTGTTTTTGCATTCACCCTGAATTGAATAATGCATTTTTATTACTAGAAAAGACGCACAAGCACAGTGTAAGTAGAAAATCCGCAACCATTGGTCCGCAGTGAGGCTGGACATATGGAAAGAAGCCAGGCGCTCTTTACTCACTCAGAGGGCTCATACCTTCCTTAAAGCCCGGTGTTATTAATAATAATAATAAAAAACTTTGTCAGCTACTTGGACCCAGAGAGCATTCCAAGACCAACAGAAATGGTTGCAGGGAGCCAAGTCTTCAGGATTCGTATAATTGCTAAACACTGTACTTCTCAACTTTCATAAGACAAACCCATCTTCAACATTTATGTACGAGATGAATAATCGAGCCTGCAAATTGGATTCTGACATTTCCTGTCCCTGTCGTAGACCCCGAAGGACTCGTCTCAGTCGCGTTTTCAGTAGTGTTCAAGGGCGACATTCTTCTGACTCCTTTTAAGCAGAAACCGCAGAAATTTTTTAGTGTAAGTGATCGCCTCGATTTTGGTAACCATTTCCTTTGGGGCGTGCAGTGGTGCCTCGTTTGCTTGTGGCGTGGGTCCTGCAGAAACGGGGGGGGGGTCATGGCCTTCCCCCAGCCTCCTCCGCGCCATCAGTGCTGCGGGAGATTTGACTTCACGAAAAGCCTTCGTGGATCTTAGACAAAGGACCCAGAAAAGTTATCTTGTCCGGGGAGTCACTTAGAGAAGGGCTGGGCGAGGCAGGAATGAATGGACTCATTGACGTATCTCCCATGAACTCTCTGGGCTGCTTTAGAGGGATGAAATGGAGCAATTGAGCGATCGTCTGAATTCCGAGGCGGGCAGCTGGCTCGGGAATAGCCGCACAGTGTGGGCCTGCGCAACATGGAGGGCTTTCCAGGGGCTCAGAGCAAACCTGCTTTGCCCAGGTGTTCCTCTCACTGTGGCCTGGAGCCACGGAGAATTTCACAGTGCGCTGCGTCGGGCCCCCACCCTGGGGCTGCAGCTGCCACGATTCAAACCCCTGTCTCCCCACCCCGGGTGGTGGTCTTGCATTGTTACATAGGGTCTGTAACAAAATGCACGTAGAAAAATGAAGCGAGATCTCCAGGGTCACGCCCGTTCCGGTGAGCGGGGGTAGCTGTGCTTCCATAGTTGTATTTCTATCTGTTCAGTGGGCCTTCGGCAAGGCAAAAGTACCAACTGAAAACTTCTTCCAGGGTATAGAGCCACTTGCTGTAGCGATCGCCAAGGGAAGACTGCTCATGCTTTTATTTTCAGTTGAAGCGGAAGGCAAAATTAAAGGGAAAAACCCAAAATCCTGGGGTTTCAGAAACTGACACCCAGATCAGCATGGTATGTTTCTGCTCACAGGGCTTTTTGGTATTATTATTCTTAGAAGGTGACATGCTTGGGCCTGCATGTCAGGTAGTCTTTTGAATACAAAATGATATCTACCATATTCGATTTTGGGAGTGAGAACAGGGAGTGTCCCTTCCTTTTCTTTAATGGGTTCACTTGATTGTACAGAGGTCACTCGGTGGTCTGCCTCAAACTGGGGACCGTGGGTTTCCTGGGCGGTTGTCGTACTGCACACTGTCGACACATCACGATGGGGCTCAGGGCGCAGCAGAGCAGACAGTTTTTAAGATTGTGTGGTTGGTTTGCTGTGCTTTCTGGGACGGGGAAATGAGGTACTTATCTCTGTGAAATTAAATGTTTAAAAAAATACCAACAGCAAATAACGTTTCCTTGGTTATCCAGAACTCCTTGTTGAATTATCTGTGTGGGTGCTTTTTAATTTTGAAAATCTTGTCACCCTAGGTAGATGACATAGCTCCAGGATGTGCCTCTCTGTCTTGGGTTCTCACCTCCCAACCTTCTCTACAGTCACTACCCACACAGCTATAGATTTCAGTACTTAGGTTTCTGGATCCCATGGTGCCCCCTACGTGATTGATAAAGGGGCTGTAAACTCTTCAAAGGTTGGAAATGGCTGCATACTTGTCTCTGTATCTCTATTAACCTGAACTTATTTATTAACTCAAAGAGTATTCCCTACCTTTTACTTCTTTCACAAGCCTCCGTTTCCTTTTTAAATACGCTCTCCTGTTACCATCCCACTGAGAGAGATAGTCTGTTAATAACTTTAATGCAGCGACCTTAGACCTGAGCTCCATATTGGGATGGCACAGAGAGCTTAAGAAAGTGCTGATCGCTGGGTCCCATCCCCAAGAATTCTGATTTAATTGGTCTGCAGCATGGCCTGGACTTGGGGCTTTTATAAAAAGCTCCCCGGGCAATTCTAGGGTCCAGCCAAGGTTGAGGGGCATGGCCCAAGCCCCCTCTCAAATCCAGTCCTGAGCTTCCGCGGCTTTGCTCTCTCTGCAAGGGTGTATGTAGCGCATTCCTCTTTGCAGTGAAGTTTGTGTGTGTGTGGTGGGGGGGGGAGGCGGAGGACTAGCAGCGACCGGGCACTTCTTACGTGCCAGGCACTAGACACTTTCTGATTTACTTTACTGTCACAGGAACAGTAGGAGATAAGAGATAGCACTACTCCCATTTTACAGATGAAGAAATTTAGGCATAGGGAGGTTCGATAAATTGTTTGAAGTCCCAGGGCTGGTACATGACAGAACAGAGATTCGCACTGAGGCAGGCCGACCCCAGCGCCCACACTCCCGGTGACGACACTGCTGTTGTCTATGGTACCTTCTGGGGACTGTGACTCCTGATTAATGGGGATTTCCAGGTACCAGGAAAACTGCTAGCCAGTCACAGCGCTTTTCCTGTTGCCTTCATCTGTACAACTCTGTATTGAGTGGTATAAGAAAAAAGAAATTTCTCCTGGAGAGAGGACAGACAGATCAACATCTGTAAAAAAAATAAGGCCGCACCCGCGGACGCATCTAATTCGGTGTTTTCGGCGGGGGGCCCTATTGGCCAGTTGCACCCACTGCCTACAGTGTGATCATCGAAAATGTTTTCAGACTCAGCCAAGTGTCCCCCCGTCGGGGGCCACCTCTGTGAGCGAACAACTTCCCAGCTAGCAACAGTAATGAAACGTAAAGCAGCAAGATGTTCTGATCGATAAATGACAACTTTTTCCAAACAAAGATATGACTTATTTATTCAAACGAGTGTTTCTATCGACGTGATCAACTTGGAAGTCTACAATCTTATTCCAATCACATTGCCGTCGTTCAAAACATTTTAAAAATTGCCTTCAGATCTTGGAATATCATTGTTAGGTGTGACCCGGCACGGGAAAACGCCCCTAATGGTGGGCTTACTAGCTAGAGAGCTTTAAGGGACACTTAGAGTCAAGCCCCGTGAGCAGGGTGTGTGGACGAAGGCGGTGCTGGAGAGCGCAACTCCAACCACAAGGCCTTTTCCGGGCCGGCTCCAAGCTGCTCCCGGCAGCCACCGCGCGGAGGGTTCGAAGCAAGGCTCTGCCCGGTGATGCTCTTTTTGGAAGTTCATCCAGCGTTCTCCTCCGAAACACGACGCACTGTAACAGCACTGTAGGATGCTTATTTTTGTTTGGAAATGAATTTCCTTTTCTAAGTGTCACGTATCATGCGTGTACCAAAAATGTTCATGGGTGAGCAAGTCCCAGCTCAAGAGAAAAGACGGCGTTCTCCCTGAAGCGAGTCAGTCTGGGAAGGGGGCGAGCGGAGGGCGGGTGGGGACCGCGCGGGAAGCGCTGCGGCCTGCGCAGGATTTGTGTGAGGCGTGGCGGCGGCGGGGAGCTCCTCTAGGGTCAGGCACGGTAAGCAGATGCCACCACGGGATCGGAGTGTCTGAGTCTAGGGCCGCCAGGCTCCATCCCGGCCTCATGTTGGCATCACCTGGGAAGTTTTTAAAAAATGACAGTTGCTTGAGTCCCACACTGGGCCTATTGAGTAAGACGCGGCGGGGGGGGGGGGGGGGGCGCCCTGAGCTTCTGTGTTTTGTTTTAAAAACCTTCACAGGCTGTCATAATGCACATACGTGTTTGAGGACCGATTTAACAAGACGTAAACCTGGTTGAGTGAAGGGAGCCTGCAGTCCGTGCTCCCCATGACCCGCACAGCGACGGGGGCCCAGCTGAGCCCCGAGCAGGGGGGCGGCCCCCCAGGCGGCTGTGTAGGCGCCAAGGTGAGGACCCCGATTTAACACCAGAGAATCCAAAAGGGGGTTAATTAGCTTGTCCGAGTTCATGTAGCCCAGTGATTTTCGCCCTTCTTTCTCTCATGGCACATGTAAACTAATTACTAAAATTCGGTGGTACACCAAAAAAATTTTTTTTGCCAATCTGACAAAAAAAAAAAAAAGGTATAGTTTTGATTCATTTACACCAGATGGCTACTTTGGGTTGGCTGTTGTCATTTTTTAACTTGACAATCTAAGGGAAAAGAGGTCAGTGCCCCTGACTAAATAGTCAGGTATTGCCTGTTTCGAAAATTCACAGGTTGAAAATCGCTGATCTACCCAGGAAGTGCAAAGCTGAGGCAGAATTCCCAAGTCTTTTGATTTCAGCTCAGTGTTTGTGCAGAGAACGAATTAGGGAACTTGTTGGAGGACATGAGAGGGAGATAGGTTAGGTCGTGGAAGGCGTCTCTGTGTTGGAAGGGCCTTAGAAAGACGGAGGGAGGAAGGCTGAAAATTGAACGCCCACCAGGGGCCGGATCCGATGTAACCTTCCCGCCACCCCGCAGGGCAGTAGGGGTGCCCGCCGGCGCGGTGAGGCTCATGGTGGTCAGTGACTTGCCCAGTGTCACACAGACAGGGGTGAGACTCAGACCCAGGCCTGGCCTGCCAGCTCCAAATCTCACGCCCCTTTTACTACCCTGTTTAGTCCCTGCCGGAGAGCAGCGACTCTGCACCGAGGCAATTTTGACCCTCAGGAAATGTTGCAATGTCTGGAGACATTTGGTAGAGGTGGGGTGCACTGCTCACCAATGTACAAACAGCCACAAAAAAAACTATTCAGTTCAAAGCAGAAATAGAACTGACGTTGAGAGACCTTGACCTAAAAGCATGGTTTAGCTCAAAAAGATGGAAGTGAAGGACACGTTTATGGGTCAGGTGGCAAAGTGGCCTCAGACATTTACACAGAAGCATTCCTCCTTTTATCACACCTTGCTTTCTTACGCTTCCCAGGGGTCAACTTTTCACAAACTGAAGCCAAGCCCCTGCACCAGCCAAGAGATGACTGCTCGTGGCCTGGGTTGGGGGGGTGCTGCGCCGGCGGGACCTCTGCGGGAGGAGAGCTGGGGAGTCCGGAGTTCACCCCACCTGCGCGCCCTCCCCTCGCCTTCTGCCTGAGCGTTCCTGGAGGCTGTGCTCTTGCCAACCACGTCATGACCTAGGAGTCAGCCTTCTCACGCCTTCCTGGCCGCATCCTTGCAAGCCCTCCTTCAAGACCCCCGGTGGCTTCCCCACAGGAATAACCTTGGGGCCCCTTTCTATCCACCCGTTAAGAGGAGGGAGACTCTTGCCTCCCACCTTTTCTCTTCTTTCTATGGCCCGTGGAGCTCTTGGCAGATCTGTCAGACATTTGCTCCAAGTCTCCCTTTTTGGGCCTTTTGTCTGAGGTGGGGGGTGCGGGGGGTGGGCTGGGGGATGGGGATGGGAGCCTTGTTTGTCAGGTCCCGAGTGGAGACGACCAAGCCCGCAGGCCACAGTCAGGCGGCCATTTTTTGTCACTTTTCCACCTGGGCTGAATCTGAGCCAGAAGATAAGAGGCAAAGCACATCCCATTCTCAGGCCCCTGCGCCTCCCTCCCCCCGGTTTCTCCCGCGGGCGTTCTCGTTCCGAGGCCGGCGGGCCCACGGGCTCTGTTTGTGATGGCTCTGAGCCCTAATCCAGGTGCGCGCTTCCAGAGCATTCTTGTAGAGGAGTTCACAGCTGGTATGTTGTTTACCTGCATTTTTGGCCAGTCTCAGTCCTTTGGGAGCCAAGAGCTTACAGAACTGTAACATCTCTAGCGCCTACCATACCTGTCTGTGAAATATGCAGGAACGCAGACTTTACACGATGCGTCTGGCCTTCAGTGGCCCCTTCCCCGCCTTGGTCTTTCTTCAGGGAATTCTGGGGGACGGTGGGCGCACTCCTAACTGCTGCCGCCCGTAGGCAGTCAGGTGCCCCCACAGAGCGCTCCGGGGTCCCCGTGGGAAACAGGCGCCCTGTAAGCCCCGCCGTGGCGTTCTTGGGGGCATCTTGACAAATGCCCCTGTGCAGGCAGCCCCGGACCAGGAAAACCGTAATCCACGCAGTAGCCATAAATAAGTTTACCACACTATGAACTGTGGGAAAGGACCTAAAAATAATCCAGATTTGGATTTTGGTGCACCTGGCATTGGGGATCAGAGTCACTTCCCAAGCCGTCCTCTTTGGCTTCTTTTGGGGCCTCTGTGTCGCCGCTCTCAGCCCGGGGCTCGGATGCCTGCTCCGGCTGGCTCTGGGGCTTCCTGCTGTGCTGTGCTCCCCGCGCCCCAGGCCTCGTGGCTTAGGTCGGCCTGGGCCTCCAGTTCGCGGGGCGGCGGTTTGCAGGTCGGTGCGGCAGGCAGGGGGCTGAGGGTGTTAGACGGAGGGCCTGCCGGCCGGTCCTGCCCCTCTGACTTCTCGTCTTCCCTCAGTCTTATTTCTGTCATCTGTGAAACGGGGACAGTTTTCCCTGGCTTCTTCACCCTACACCTGGCTTCCTTCTTCCTGCTCAGGAAGACTTTGTCTTGTTTACGCGTCCGGGACGTGCCTGGTGCCTCGGGCTCACACAGTAGGTCCTTTAACAATGTGGATTTGGACTGGGTGAGTCCATTTATATACAGATTTTTTTCAGTAAATACTGTAAATGTATTTTCTCTTCCTTGTGATTTTCTCAACATAACGTGTTCTTTTCTCTAGCTTACTTTATTGTAAGAATCCAATATATAGTACATATAACATACAAAATATGAGTTAATTGACTCTTTATGGGTATTGGTAAGGGCTCTGATCAAGAGGAGGCTACCCAGGAGTTAAGTTTGTGGGAAGCCAAAAGTCCTACTTGGATTTTTGACTGTGTGGGATCAGCGCCCCTAACTCTGCATCGTTCAAGGGCCAACTGCGTATGTTGAATGAATAAATAAACGTCAAGGAAAAGCCTCCATTCTAAATGAATTTAAGGTGCTGTTTTGGGGAGAGGATGTTGCATTTTAAACTATAAGGTAATCTGTTTTCCGTGCACCTGAGATAAAATAAAAATGTTTGACAATATTTCTGCCCAGACCTGTCCCTGGCCCTGGGCCGTGCGACTGTCGGAAGAGCACGGTAATGAGCTGATCACGGGTTTTCCAGTTTAGTCGCAGGGACTTTCGAGCACACCATGCATTTTCCCTTGGCACAGTGTTAGCGGAAAATGCTCGTTCTTTTTCCCTCTTTAGGGAAGATCATGGTGTAGAATCTTCATCTGGATTTTCTGCATCTCATTTTGTAGGACGGAGGTGAAGGCGGCAGCAGGACCGGAGGTGGGCAGGGTTCACCACATCGTGCACTCACAGAGACTTGGAGGCAGGGAACCCCAGCCCTGGCTCGCAGGGCGGAAGGAGAAAAAGCATCCCTAGTCTATGCCTGTCTCCTGAATCACAGAAACGACACACACGTGTTTGTGTGTTCACATGCACACCTGCACACACGTGCACACATTATCAGGATGGTGGCAGCTCACGGCACGGCTAACCCTGTTGCTGCAAACTCAAGTTTAAGTACTTGTTGTGCCTTCGGTTAAGATTCCCTGTCGCACTGCAGTTGAATCTTGGATAACCGGAGCCTGCCTATGTTTACTCGGGGGCAATGTTCCTTTTTTGGACATTCCTATGATTAAGAATTGAAATGTTAGAATTTCTTCTGCCATTGGCCATCTGCCTGATCCTTTAGCTAAAACCCCAGGACCCCTGGAAACTTCGCATTCTTGGACTGGAGTGGTTTAGAGGTTCTTGATTTTACATTTTAGAATTTTAGGGAGGCACTAAGGCGCATTTACTCCATTATGTAACACCCTCGCCTGGGTCTGGGCGAGCTTCCGGGGCCGTCAGATTCTTGCAACGAGGAACGCATGGTATTCATACGAAGGCGGACACCTGAGGGCTCTAAATAATACCCTCACGAAAATTCAGGTCAGATTTTGCCACCAAGTAAGTTCAGATCAAGTCAGATTTGGCCACCAAAAGAGTTCAGGGGAAAAATGTTTTGGTTTTTAAAAACTTTTGGATAGTATTTGGATTATGGAAAAAGGATTGTAGACTGGTATTTCAAAAACACAAGTATTAATTAACTTCATTTTTTTGAATTCCATGAAAAGAGAGACCTTGTTTTTCCCCCAGAGCCTCATGGAGGGAGGGAGGTGGCCTTCCTTGAGGTCTTGTCTGCTTGGCAGGGAGCCTGCAGTGTTTCTGTGCACAGTCCTTTGCAAACCAGCTCCCTGTGTGTCCTGGTGCCGGCTGCCGAAATGGCCAGGACTCCACTAGAGGGCAGTTGGGCCTTATCTCCGTGGACTTTGCCATTGACCACCACTCATTTCTGTTGTTACTCAGCACACGCGTGTCCCACTCGACGTCACCCACACGTCCACATGTCAGTGATTCCCACGCTGACATTTCCAGCCTCGGCTGCTTTTCTGAGCTCTTACTTAGTACCTGCAGTTGGCGGTTTTAAAGATGGTTCAGCGTGGACATGTGGAAGGCTGGCTGCAGGGAGTCCACTGCCTGTCCTCCAAGCCCAGCTCTCTCCCTCCTGGGCTCAGGCAAAGCCACCAACAGCTATTTGCTTCTGCAAGCCTTGAACCCAGGCTTCATCCGGACACTCCCTTTTCCTACATAATCCCTCACCAAATCCTCTCTCTTTTGCTTGCCAAACATCCCTCACGGTCTGCCTCCTTTGCCGCCTCCACTCCCAGCTACCACGTCGTTTACTGGGCTACCAGCCACCACCTGGCCTCGCAGCTCTCGGCGCACCTCTGGCCCTCTTCCGAATCTCCCTCCTCCTCTGCCTCACCTGCTGCCAACTGCAGACCTTGCAGCTGGTCTCAGTTTCCATCGCCACCCTGGTAAGTCCCTACCCGCTAGGAAATACTGTTTTATTTTTATTAAAGTGGAAGGCCAGGACACTAAGGATGAAGGGAGCAAGACCCAATTTCCCAAGGGGGTGGGGTGGGAGATTATACGTACAAGCAGTTCTCATTTTGCACAGTTCCTTATTGTATGCATTTCAGTTGCTGTTAGTTAAATTACACTGGTCCCCATACTGGTCTGCCAGTAACGTGGCTGGAATACTGGGCCTCCCCACCGTAGCTTCCCCGGGGAAGTCTTCCCCTCAGAGATCAGAGCGTCCCGCAAGCACTCGCGGCTCTCCGTATCTTTTCTTTTTTCTCTTTCCCTCCCTTCTGTTCATCTTTCCTTTCATAAATTAGCTTCTTGTTGCCTGCCTTGGTCATTAGATTAAAGGTCAGCTTGTTGCCCTGACTGGTGTGGCTCCATTAGTTGGGCATCCCATAAAGCGAAAGGTCGCTGGTTCCATTCCCGACCGGGGCACAGGCCGGGGTTGTGGGTTCAGTCCCCGGTCGAGGCACATACGAGAGGCAACTGATCGATGTTTCTCTCTCACATTGATGTTTCTCCCCCTCTATTTCTCCCTCCCTTACCCTCTCTCTAAAAAGAAAGAAAGAAAGAAAAAGAGTCAGCTAGTTATAGCAACTGGAAATTCGCAATGATGGTTGAATGAATGAATCAATATATGGACAAAAACACCTCCCCCTTTTTTCTTAGCTGCCTGAATCTGCCAAGGTGTTAGTTGACACTAAGTTTTACACCTCAGCCGTAGGGAGAGGAGGGGGATATCTGCATTTTAATAGGGAACAAAGAGAGACAGAAAGAAGCAAAATTTAAAGCGGAGTTTTGTCTGCAATACAACCTCAGAAATAAATGACAAATCTCTGATGCTGGAATTGATATGCAGGAGACATTTAGGGAGACTGAGCCTTTCCAAGTGTCTTAAAAGCAATTATTTGAACAATTCAGGAAGACATTGTTCATACATATGTTCATACAACGTTACATAAGAAAGTAAAACAGCAGCACCAAGAAACCCACAGTGTCGTCCCCCACCCCAATAATCCGCCACTCTTACTCCTTTCCTGCTCTTTTTCATTACTTGAAAAAATCCATGGATTCATTTTTGCTTTAGATTCAAACCATTCAGATGTTCGAAAAAGTGAAGAATAAAAGACCAAGAACTTTTCCTACTCTGCTTCCATCCACGCCCCCCACTCCCGCCCCCCGGGGAGGAAGCCAGCATCGAGTCAGGGGAACCTTTCCCGAGAGCCTGCGGTGCATTTCCTAGGTCCCTGTGCACAGCTCCATGGAGAGAGGAAAACCGCCCCTGGGGCTGAGGCTGGAGCTGCGACAGGAGCGCAGCAGCCAGTGACGACCCCCTGGTGGGGCTGCACGGGGACAGGAGGCAGGCACGTCGCTCCGACTGGGCCGATTTGCTCCCGTGCACCCTCGGTGTCAGCCCCGGCCCCGTTCAGTAGAGTCTCCTTCACTCCCCCGCAAGCGCAGCCAAAAAGCCAACAAGCAAAAGCACAAAACCAACAACAAACCCAACAAACTTCCGGGGAAAAAAGGGGGGGAACCCCAAATGGAATCATGTCTTATGCTCTGTAACCGGGCTCTTCTCGTTGGTGATGCTCTGAAGTCTTTGGCCGGGAGTGAAAATTTTACCCAGGGATGCCTCACAGGGCCCGCCCCGCACGGGGACGCGCTCGGGTAGTTACGTGGCACAGGGAACCACGCCCCTCGTCTAGTTCTGCCTGGGCCAAGTGGCCGTTCCCCTGTTCAAGTCTGGTTAAAAGCATGGGTGCACGACACGCCCCGTGACCCACGCGAAAGGAAGGGCTGCAGCCCGCCCCCGAATACCAGAGGCTGCGGCCTCCTCCGGCCTGGCCCGGGCCGCCTGGCCCGCACGCTTTCGTGTGCTGCTGCGTGCGGGGCATTGGCTGCGGGCGTTTCTTGCGGTTACAAAACCGTTGACGGGTGGAGGAGAGCGGAGTGGGACACTTTGTGATAGCGTCAACAATAAAAAACATTTGTCCCAAAATATAAGTATAGATGCATCAAAAAACAAAAACAAAAAGCAACAATTAGCAAAACGGTAAAGGAAAACAGAAATTTACTCATTGTTTTTGACATGGTCACAGGGCTTCATAACGTGGGTGGACTATCATTTACTTACCATTGCTCTATTAATGGACATCAGTGGACATAATAATGGTTTCCTCATTTTTTTTTCAATGGAAAACCATACTTTATGGAAACTCCTCATTCTGTGCACACAGTGAGTTTTTCTCCTGTGTGGATTCCTCACAGTGGAATTGCTTGATCAAAGAACTTGCACCTTTTACATTTTAACAGATATGATCAAACTGAATCAATTTATACTGTTTGAGTGTGCTTATTTCCTCATGTCAAGACCTAATATTTATCTATTTATTTAAAGATTTTATTTATTTATTTTTAGAGAGGGGAAGGGAGGAAGAAAGAGGGAGAGAAACATCAATGAGTGGTTGCCTCTCGTGTGCCCCCTACCGGGGACACGGCCCACAACCCAGGTAAGTGCCCTAGACTGGGAGTTGAATAGTGACCCTTCGGTTCGCCGGCCCAAGTTAATTCCCAGAGCCACACCAACCAAGTCAAGACCTAATATTTAAATAATTATTTAAATTAGATAACATCATCTGATGGATGAAAAATATTTCATTATTGTTTTGGTTTGCAATTTCCCTGATAGCTAATGTGGATGAGACTCTTTCTGTGTTTAGTGGATATAAATTGTTTTGGTTGTCTCTTTTACCCGTTTTGTAAAATTTTATCTTTTACTTTAGAAGAGCTCTTCCCAGTCACTGCTTAATCTAGTCAACAAGCTCTCGTTGGCCACCGGCACCGTGTTGGCAGCGTGCTCGGTGTTAGGGGCTCAGAGAACACGATGCACGATAGGCAGGGTCCGCTTGCTCGAGGGCGCGGTGGTCGGAGGGAGGGCAGGCTTGAGAGGAAAATAAATGCAATAACAGGTTACAACCGTCACGTTAGACAAACTGCCTACTGAGGAACACTGGGTTGTGCGGCAGTGACCCATCGGTCATCTCAGAGGGAGAACACTTGAACATGGCATAGCAGCTTCTCTCTCTCGTAGCAAAACCGCAACATACTGAAAGTGGCTTACTAGTTTTTAGCTTACTGTCCTATCTTTAACATGATTTTTTACATAGTTAAGTCAGTAATGATTGCTTATGCTACTGTGAAGGCCCTAAGAATAAAGACTCTTCAAATTCAGGGTTTGAGCAGAGAGTGTCTTCTACTGTGTCTTTAACGGCAGTGATGGTGTGGTTTGAATAGATGAGAGCCCTTCGACGACATCCCCTGAACTCCCACTGCAAACACCTGAGCGGACATTCATGCACAGGCGGTCACACAGACACACGGACACAGCTGAGCCGAGCGGTATGATGAGAAAGGACTAGACGGGATGCTGGTGCTGCGGTGTTCCTCAGAAGAAGAGGACAGACAGGCAGCCGAGTGAGATCTCTCTTTGCCGAAGCGAAGCTGACGCAACTCCTCGGGGCTGTAGCTCAGGAAGCCCTGGAGAGAGCTGCGCCGTGGGATGGAAGTGCTTTACTGTACCCAGGGAGAGGGTGCTCCTTGCGCATCTTCGTGGAAAATTATAAAGCTCATCTTATTGGCACAAGAGTCACGGAAAGTTGATCCTGTCCCTCACGTGGAAAGCAGAGACGGGGTTCAGGTTTCCCGTGAGGAAATCCCCGTGGACTTGGGCCGGCAGGAGAGGAAGTAGTCTCATTTGCTCTCAAGCCCAGTCCAGTGAGAGGGGCTGGAAGGGAGATGCGGAGTGGGCAGGGCCCCCGGGCTGGTCAGCACAGAGGAGGCCCTGCCGCCTCCCTCCAGGCTCTGCGCGGTGCTCAGTGCGGACCCTCAAGGTGTGTCAGAAATACTCAGCCATGAAATATGATAGGACACACAACCGCTTATAAATCGTGACACAGGATCACAGTGACACTATTTTCTGTAAAAAGTAAGTCCCCACGTGGGCATCGAATGTCGGCTCTAGGACCTAGGGTTTGGAAGCGGCAGTCTGGTTGGAAGAGAACCGGCGTCGGAGCTGGGTTTGCAGAGCGAAGCCCCGGCTTGGGTTGAGATGGCGCGTGGGCTGTAGGTTAGTGTGGATGGTGGGTCACTACACCACCACACATACCCCCAGAGACATCCCAGACACCACCCCTGAGCTTCACATATATTTTGTCAAGACAGACATTGAGAACAGAGAGACTCTGCCCGCCATCTGTGGAGGGATCCACGCAACCAAGCCAAGCGGGGCATGGGGTCCTGGGGTGAGGGAGGGGCTGAGAGGGACACGAAAACCCCAGGCTTGTGTTTTTTTCTCACCTTAGCGTTCTGGTGGGTGCTGTAGGGGGGACATAGCCCCTCAGCCACCCAATCTTCCCCCTGGCCGGAGAGCTCTGCTACCTGGGCCTGCGGAGGGCTTCCCTCCCGTGGATTTCGGTTTCTGCGGGGGGGGGGCGGGGCGGGGGCCAGAGAAGCTTGGAGGGGGCGCTTTGTTGTTTCTCATCTCCCTGGTTCCAGATCCCCTCTCTGGGGAAGGTATTTTTCTCACATTCTTCCAAGTTCAAAGAGCTTACCGAACCACAGACACTCAGTATTTATTCTTTAATATGATTTCATTATATACCACACCAGGGCACATTTGTTTTCACAACATTTAATTAGATTTCCCGGAAATGGAAAAGCCATTGCTTTTTTATGGATTTACTATCAGTCCGAAACCCAAGAGCCTTTCCAATATTTTAATACAAACCAGTCACACTGATTTAAATTAAAAGAATGTGTTCAAAGTAGGAATAACACTGATAAAAGCGGCTTTGATATGAGCTGGCAGGAACCCAGCCTCACAGGATGGCATCGCGGTGAAAGTGAGTGAGACACGGTATCAAAGGGAGATTTCTCCTTCTGGAAATGTTTAAAGCACGGTTTGCTTTTCCCTTGGCAGGACAACAACAACAACAACAAAAGAAACCACGTGGCCATTTTTCACATTGCAAAGCATTCTTTGCAGAGGCCTGTCCGGTTGTTCTTGGATGGCTTCAGGGGACTGACACCGCATCCATCTTTTGACAGTTCCCCACCAGGTCCAAGTGGCTGTTGTCCATCCCAGGAACAGCCGAGGCACGTGATGCCTTCCGACGGTTCCGCATTTCGCTCGTCTGTGATGGAGCGTGCTCATCAGGACCCTAGCGACCTGAAGACTGTGTCACTCATTGGATCTAGAGCCTCCCGGGGTGACGGCAGCCTTGGATTCTAACGTAAGTTTGGCAGCGGTACCAAGTGCAATGCCTGGCACACACTAGGTGCTGACCAAATGTTCCGGGGCAGAAAGGTGTAGCCGTTATCTGCAAAACCAGAAACGTTCAGAAATTCTTGTGCAGATGCCTGTCACAGGCCCTTCTCCTAAAACATGGCCCCAAATTCTGCTCCACTTGTTGTGCGGGGCTCTGCTGTGTCTTGTAGGAGGTTCGGCAGCATCTTGGGCCTCTCTGCACAGTTACCAGTAGCCCCTCAGTTGTGAAAACCAAAAATGTCTCCAGACATTGACAAACACCCGCTGGGGGACCAAGTCACTCCCGGTTGCGAATGATTGCCCTAAACTCAGCGAGGTGGCGTGGAGCAGCTCCAGCTTCGGGCGTGACTTGTGTCAGCTGCAGTAAATGATGAAATAGGACTGGAGCACCGTAAGAGACGCTCTTTGGACCAAGGACACCTTCCCTGCCCACAGTGTCGCCCGGGAAGGCCGACCGCGGACGTCTTCGCTGGGACACTTCCAAGAAGTTGGGGGCAGCTGTCTGAGCTCTCGGCCAAGGAAAGGAAGGGTTCATTCTGGATTTAAGGAACAGGACAGCCAGGCAGGAGTCAGGCTGTCATCTGCAAATGCAGGTGTCCAGGGCATAACGCGGTGTGACGGGGGAAGAGGACAGGGAGGGATGCCGGGGACCTGTACTCTGGTCCCCGCCTGCCTCCTGACCGGGCTGCCTCCCAGGGGAACGCTCCTCACTCCGCTGATCGCCAGGGGCTGAGCCCCCTGACCCATAAGGTTCCTCCCACCCCTCGGGCGTGAAGAACTTACAGATTTATGCACTGAACTAATAAATACTCTGTTATTCCTATCAGTGCAGAGCGGGAGCTGGGCTGGGAAGGAATGCAGTGCGGGAAGGGGGGTGACGATCAGGAGTATGGGGAGGTAAGTCATAAGGCCCCGGGGAGACAGCACTAAGGTGTGGGTCACGAAGTCTGTGCTAAAGTGACACCAGGACACACAAGGAGGACCCAACGCCACGCAGTTTGCTCTCGCGTGTGCGTGCGGGCGTGGCAGGTTGGAGGCGGGGCCGCCGCGAGGGCCACAGCTAACCAGCCAGCCAGCTTCCCCGTGGCTCCTCGGGGAACGGGGTTTACTCAGAGAACGGTGTCTTTTGCCAAATACGAAAATCACCATCCGAGGTTAGTGACTGCACCGGGAACTCTTGGGTCGCAGGGGAGCCCCCACCGCGGCATTTGACGGACTCAGCCGCGCTGCCTCCTTGCGCCCACTGCGCATCCAGACAGTGCCTCCGTTGTCATGTCCTGTGGAAACAGGGTCACGCTTCGCTGGGTAAAAAAGGCAAAGTGGCCGGCGAGATTCTGATGCGCAGCAGCACAGAAACCAGGCTGGGACAGATCTGGCTGGAACCTGAATGCTTGACGAGTTTTTGAGCCATTTTGGGCTTGATAAAAGAGCAAACTGATCTTACAAAGCAGTCTCTCCCTTACTTTCTAAACATGATGTGTATTTGAAAGGAAATTCAATCCATATGTTTTTGATTAATTTTACTTAAATCATCAAAATATTATTTCTCAAGAGTTGTTTGATGTGTAAGAACTATTTAAGCCCTTTGAATAATTTTAAAAATATGTATATTTTTCTCTTTATAACAGGAAATCACTTTTTAAAGAGTTTAAATGGGTTTGGACACAAATGAGATTCAGACTTGCAGCCCTGACCCTGTAAGATCAGGGAAAGCTTGCAGCTCGCCAGCGTGGATTCTCCCTTTCCTCCCCCAAAGTCCGCACCTTCTGAGAGTATATTGTCAGCAGAAATGCTCGGGCGTGGTCCAAGGAGGTGGAATATTTTTGCTGCAGTTTTCTCTGAGTCACAGGGTTCACGACCTCTGTGAACACCGACCCCATCTCTCTCCTTGGCCTTGGCTTTGGCCTTCGTGCTGGGACAGTCATGACCTCCTCGACCCTTTGCAGTCTTTGTGCCCCTTCACCTCGGCTTAGACCACAGCATCCGCCGTCCAGCTGGGGCCTCCTCCCTCCAGGCGCTTCTGGCACCCCTTGGATGAGTGTGTTATCGCCTTTGAATCCTCACCCGGATCCCTACTAAACTGTCACCAGCGTCACCACTCTTCCCCTGGTTCCACTGGGTCTTGAACCTGCCTTCAGGGTTTCCCTGCGTTCCCTGACCCTAGCGCACCGCCTCTGGCGGTGGACGGTCCCTTCTCAGGGCGGCCTGGCTGCGAAACACCACGCGTCCGCTGAGCCGCCCTTCCCGCCTCCTTCCTATTCATCCAACCAGGGTCACCCAAGTCTCCCTGCTGCCTGACGGCTCTTCCTGGGCCTTCCCTCCCTTACGGCACCGCCGGTCCGCCTGTCCGAGGCGGTGTCGGCTCCCGCCGCTGCCTGGGGGCTCGCCCTCGTGGATGGTTACGGCTTCGTCTCTCCTCCTCCTCGGGACTGCAGATCTGGCTCCACAGCGGCGGTTTCTCCAGGTGCGGCCCCTGGACCGCCGCCCAGTTCTCACCCGAGAACCTGCGAGAGCTCCCATTTCTTAGGCTCCGCCCCAGAGCCGCCGCGCCCCAAGTCCCCCGCGTGGGCCCCGCGCGCCGTCCTTCAACGACTGTTCGACTGTTTGGGAACCGCTGCTGTACAGGAAAAGACGAGACTTGGGCTTCCTTGTATCCTCTGCGATGCCAGGAAAGAGCTGAAATGTAGAAGTCGTTCAAAGTCTAGGTAACTTGACTTTTAAGGCAAGTCCTTAACGATTTGCAAAGAAGAGAGTGGAAACGCTTTCAAAGTTTGCTATGAAATTTTAAGAAATAAAAAGCCACCATTTCTTACTGATTGGCTGGAGGATTAAATAGTTGCCAGTTTATTAATAATGCACTTAGGGAGAGTTTCTTCATTTTCTCTTTTTCCTTCCTGAAGGATTTTAGTGTAATGTGAGTACTCAGGTGATAGACTTCAACACATTGTTTCCAACATTCTTGAAGTGCTAAACTTGTGGTTTATAGATGATTTTTTTCTGTGGAGGTTGTGTGCTTGGTGGCCATATGTGAGCATGGAGAATAATTTCCTTTTTTCTATTTTTCGTTCAAATCCTTTATCATGGCTTAGAACTCCCGTGCAGACATGACTGCTGCTACAGAATTAAAAAAGCGTTATATATGGAAAACCCACCCTTTGCATATGTCTATGTACCAACAGGGGAAAGGAGATTTCAAATATTGTTTTTGGGAGGCAAAGACAGCAAAGGAAGGATAAATGGTGATGGAAGGAGACTTGACTTGAGGTGGTGAGCGCACAACACCATGTACAGATGATGTGTTATAAGATCGTACCCCTGAAACCTATATAATTTTATTAACCAATGTCACCCCAATGAATTCAATAAAAACTAAAAAAATACATAAAAACTGTCCTATTGGAAGCTAAAAGAAAAAAAGAAAAAAAGATAAATTATTGGGTTTTTTTCCCTTTTTTAAAAGATTTTATTTTTTTCTTTTTTAGAGAGAGGGGAAGGGAAGGAGAAAGAAAGGGAGAGAAACATCAATGTGTGGTTGCCTTTCATGCGCCCCCTACTGGGGACCTGGCCCACAACCTAGGCCTGTGCCCTGACTGGGAATTGAACCGGTGACCCTTTGATTCGCAGGCTGGCACTCAATCCACTGAGCCACACTGGCCAGGGCTGTCTTTCAAGCAATGTAAATATTGCCTCCTTCTCTACCCTCCTTCAATCAAATTTTACACATCGCCACAGTTTTTAGGCTTCGGTGCTGAGGTTAGCCTTCGCCTAGTCATATTTTTTCTGTGCTCCCCAATAAAGGGCTGCAGTCAGTGACGGACGGGCCCTCTGAGGTCCCTGGGCCTGGCGGGCCTGCCCACTGGGCAAACCCACAGCCGCACGGAGCGAGGCTGGCAGCCCAGCGCGCATGAGCCCGGGCAGGTGGCAGGGAGCCAGGGGTCTGCCTTAATTGCCCTTAGCAGCAACCTGGGGGCTGGGGTTTTGATGAGCGGCAGTAACAGATTTGTCAGCATCACACTGGAGAGAAGAAGTTGGTGCTTTGGGGTCAGACAGACCTGGGGGGGAAGCCCAGCTCTCTCCATCCTTAAATAGTCACTTGCCTGCTATTTATTTTTCCTTTTGGAAGGAGGCTCCTAATATCTGTCCTGCAGGGCTGTCGGAGGAGGCGCGCGGCTCCTGTGTGCGAGCTGCACGGCCCTGGCTGGATGCTCAGCAAGTGCAGTTACTATTGTTAGTCTCTGACTAACTTACAAACTTACTGTTTGTAATCCTTTTATTTTTCATCTCAAAGACATAACTCAAATGAAATCATCATCCCCAGTCTGGCTTTTCAAATTCCAGAGTGCTGGGCTTCTAATTGTTCTCCTCTAATAGTAACTTGTTGCATTGATTTAAAGTGTGTTGAACACTTTTCTTCCTTTTTTTTTTTTTTGCTTTTCCTCTGCTCTTCTTTATTTGAAGCGGTACCGCTTCAGTTTCTGGAAAGCAGGTGGGAACTTGAGCAGTTCTACCACTTAGGAGTCGATCCTGCCAGGGCCGTCCCACTGCCACAGCATGCTCCGGCCGACCCCTGACGATGTCCCCCCGGTGCCCAGGGATCAGGGCGTGGCCCCTTTGCTTTCAGCCCACAGTCAGAGGCTGAAGTAAAGCCTGCGATGGGAGGTATTCTACTGTCCACAGCGTCTCTCCAGGCTGGACGGAGGGGTTGCAGAAGCAGGAGTATGCCTACTGGTGAGGCTTCCCAGGAGTCAGTAGGAGGACATGGCCCTCCTCTGTCTTTAGTGGACCCATGTGTCCCCCACAAAGGCTGGGGCTGAGTCAGGGTCTTCCCTCTTTGACCCTCTGGGGAAGGCGAGCTTAGCGGGAAGCCGCAGGCGCCAACGAGAACTAGCTCCGGGGCCATGAAACTGCGCTGGGAGAAGAGCTGGGACGCAAGAGGGGAAGTGCTGAGGTGGCCTGCTGTGGTTGGGGACGGTGCCTGCGGCCAGGGTGCTGGGGGAGGGCAGTCCAGCTCTGCAGGGACCTCTGAGTCAGCCTCGAGGGTCCTTGCTGGGTGACAGTGACGCTCTGGTGCTGTCGACACCACTGTGTAACGTTGGGGCCTTGTGGAAGTGTCTCCCAAAACTGGGTCACCAAAGACATCGAAGTCGCTGCCTTACTCGTCAACCAACTGTTCAGGGGAGAGCCAGCAGCCCCGTGTCATGGACCATGGAGGCCGGGTAGAGAGTTCCCCGTGGTGGGAACCCGAGGCCTCCCGCCACCCCGGTACCAGGTCCCTGGTGTCTGCAGGAGCTGAGGGCAGCGCATGCAGAGTCCCCAGCCCTCAGGGAGGCTGCAGGCCCTGTTGTCATCTTGCCTCCAGCCTAAACTGCACTTCAATTCCTGGCCCTCAGACGCGGAGTGATACAATCAATACTGACTGTTTTACGCCCCTGAGGCTTGGGGTAATTTGTTAAACAGCAATAGATGAGTAAGACAGGGCCCGGCCCAGGGTGCTGGATCCCTGGAAGAAAAGCGAGAAATTGAGGGAGGAGCCAATGAGAAAGGAGGTCGCCCAAGTCAGAGACCGACAGGCCTTGTCGCGGCGAGAGAGACGGGCTGGGCCTGGGAGGGGGGCGGTGGGAAGAAGGTGAAGTCAATACCCCACTCTGGGGAGAAAGAACAAAGGGAAGGGTTGGATGTGAGTTTGGGAAGGGCCCCAAAACATGGACACTTGGACATGGATCTATCGCCAGGATGTGAAGTTTCAAAAATTGATTTTTACTTTGGCAGCCCTTGGATTTCATCAAACAATAAGATCATAAAAATATTGGTAAAAGAAGTCTCCGGAGGTCCTTTAGACGTTTCCCGCCTGCACAAAAGTCTAGTTAAAGCTCCCCGTGACTAGCTCGCCCTCTAAAAGTCAGCATGCCAGTGAGACTGGCCGTTTCCAGGGCTTGGCAAAAGGTTTCACATTCATTAAACAATTAAAATGATCTCTTTAACTATATTAAACTATGAATCGCTTTTGTACTTCCAGGAAGGACTTATGAGCAATTAGGTAAGAAGTTTTTGTATCAGAAATTAAGAACAATGCCTTTAAAAAATTGCTTTCTTTCTACCCGGTTTTATAGCTGCCAGTGTTTTATGTGTTTTTAGTTGGGGAAGAGGATGCGTTTCTCTGGAAAGGGGCAAGGCCGGAAGTCAGCAATGATTCATACCACGTTTTCACATGCTTCTCTGACGACTTTTAAGCACAAATCTGGGTCCACTTGTATAACAAAAACATTAAAAGGTGGTGTTTTAAACTGGGTCTTTTTGTTAATCATGTATTTGGTCTTGTAAATAAGCGCACGCAAGCACATCCCTGTTGCGTCAATTGGAAAACAGCAGCGATTAACTAGCTGTTTAGCCGGCAGACAAGGGTATCTGGCGATTTTATGTGCAGTTCTTAAGCAGCTATGTGTTTTCTCCTGTGTTACTTAATCTGATTTAGGAGACTGTTTTAAGTTTTAGAATTTCTTTAATTGATTTTGCATTTTAATGATCCTTGTTTAACTTCCTTTACATTTCATGGCAGTTACTAGGACCCTGGAGATAGGTTTCTGGGCCACGATGCCTTTGAAAGAAGGGCACATTTATTTGAAAGAAACACATTTTGTTATTTCGAATTCCCTTTGATATCAGGAAAAGCGGTTTTACTTTAGCCCTCCCCGCAGCCTGACGCTCTCTCCCCTTTGTTTCTCCAGGGGTGAGGCAACCCTGGGTTTGCAGGGCTTTTGTGACGGGAAGGCTGTGACCGCACAGCCCCTGCGGCCTCACATCTACCAGGAGTGAGAGAAAGAGAAGCGTCAATAGCGCTGCTGCTGACCGAGCCCTGGGGGAAGACTTGAGTCTTTCACTTCCAGGGAGAAAAATGCCACTCAACATATTCATTATTAACTCGGGCGACTGACACTTAGCGTGTGCGCGTGAATCGGGAGCCCACGGTGAGGCCACTCGTAAGCAGTAAAAGAGAGTTACCCAGAGCCGAACAAGACGAGCAGGGCGTGCGCGAACCCAGAACCTCGCTCGGTGGCGGCCGCCTGGATGTTAGACCCCGACCCAGAGAGGTTTTCCCGGAAGGAACCAGAGAGGAAATGTTTCTAGCGCAGGGGCGCTAACGTCTCCTGTGCACCCGCTGAAGTCCGCAGTTGTTGGGAAAGCTGCCGCAGACCCCGTGTGAACAAGCAGCCGAGGCTGCGTCAATAAAACTGTCTTCCAAACAGGTTGCCACCCAGGAGTGGCCAGGGGACTGTATAGTTTGCCAGGTCTTAAGCTATTGTCTGTAGTTTTTCTTATTTACTTGTTTGTAGATCAATGCAGTGCATAGTGTTTGAAAGTTCCCCCGGCAGGGTCAAGCACCCGGCACCTGCCGAGGCTTCGGGTCTGGGAATGGCGTCGGCTCCGACTGACACTACATTGCGTTCACCCATCGCAGCACCAGGGACTCCCTGAGGAGTGAAACTGGTGTCCGTGGGCCTCTGTGCTTCCACTTCAGTGGCGGGTGCACACGGACCGTGCCTCGGGTCTCCATGGATGCCCTTCAGATGGGCATCGGTGAGGGCCCTCCAGGCCCAGGGGCCAGCATGTCTCCCAGGGGCCCTTCTCGCTGGACCTCATGCACTCCCTCTTTTCAATGCCTTAGGAGGCTCTGAGGTGCCATGAGATGGAAAGTGGGGCCCTGGACACCCCGAGGGCGATGGTCAGGAAGGGGGATCCGCCTATTCCCCCTAATGTGATGTGACTAAACAGAGCTAACTCATTCCCAGTCCCCTCCCCCCCGAGAGCAGCAGCGGTAAGAGCGCCCTCCGCGTGAGCGTGCGTCCCTTGGCTCCACCTGTGAGAAGCTACCCTAAGAAAAATTTTGGAGAGGCTGCTAAAGATTTATACGTAACATTTGAATATAGCTTCATTTATTAAACCAAAAACTGCAAAGAAGTTAAGTACCCAATTGCAGGAGAACAAGTAAATGCTTTATGCTACCTAGGAGATGAAATAATATAGCATCTTTCAGAACCTTTTTTGAAGACAACTTGAAGACAGGCAAATGCCCAGTATACAGCTGACCCTTGAACAATGCGGGCCTCTGGGCACTGACTCCTGCGCCGTGTGAAATCTGCCTGTAACTACAGTCGGCCCCTCGCATCCGTGGGTTCTCAGTCTTACGGGAGCACTTCTTACTGACAGGATTTACTCGGAGCCATAGTTCAAAGGGATTCTGGGAAACGTGTTTCTGGGCTTCTCCCCCGTGATAGGAAGGACGCAGAAGGAGGAAGCCAAGGCGTGACGGCTAACACACTGCCTGGCGCACTGGGGTATCTGTGGCCCATCTCCAGGACGGTAAGTCAGCAAGCAGTCAGATAAGTCCCACTGCCAGTGATAGATAATTATACTATTATTTGTTTAAAATTCACCCTAAAATCAAAGTTACGTATGGAAATATTTGTATGTAAATGCAAAGGAAAAAAGATAAATATCCTCCATCTGCGAATAAAGTGTGTCAGGGACAGGAGCGGGATTTGGTAGGACCAAGAGGGGCTTGCGCATTATCAAGATTATCCAAAACTTCTAAAATACAGGGTGGGGCAAAAGTAGGTTTACAGTTGTTTGTATGGAAAATAATACAAAAATTAATAATAGTACAAGAATAAACTCTGTTTCACAGAGTTATAACTGTAAACCTATTTTTGCCCCGCCCTGTCTGTATTCTACAATTGAAAAGAAAAGAGAAATGGAGCTACCCTGGGATAACTGGTACCTTAAGGCCATCATTTAAGGGATCCTCCCTGCTGTGGTGTCCTGGAGAGCTCTGAAATTGGCGAGTGACGGGGAGCTTGAGCTCGAGTCCAGTTTCTGACTATATGGCACGACTTCGGACGAGTCGCTTTTTGGTCCCCTCTGTTTTCCCAGCTGCAAACAAAGGCTCGGGGTTAGGGTCTCTAAGACCCCATTCAGCACAATGGCCTGTCCCTGCAGGGTCCACTGGGAAGACACATTCGCAGCAGGGGACAGTTCTAGGTGTGGGAGGCGAGGACAGAGAGACGCTGGTCCCTGCGAGGTTGGGGGAACCGCCTGAGGCCACTAGAATTCAGAAAATGAAACCTGTTACTTGGTTTTGGGCAGTGGAAGGCCACTTTTACAGACATTAAGGCAGACCGTCCCGGAGGCTCAGCTCTCTGCCTACGAGACACTTCAGGTTCCGCAGAAATGTTTGTCCTTATAAAGGCTTATTTTTAGCTGGTTTGCAACAAAATTGCTCTGTGGGTTGTTTTTCAAGGGGATCCTTCCTAATCGTTTGGCTCTATTCTCAGTGGATTGTTGAATGTTCACCCTATAGCTATACATCACACCTGTAAACCCAAACAGGCAAAGCCCCTTCCTGCCTCCCTTAGGAGGGGCCCGATGTAAAGCCTTGTGGTTTCATCATTTTCTGCTATTCAAGGATTGAATTTTGCAAGCAATTTATGTCAGCTGAGGGTCTATGCTTTCAGGGACTCAGAGATGGAAAGTGAAGATGAGTAGCCTTCAAGTAAAAGTGAAACTAGACATTTTATTTACACAACCCAAGGAGAATAAATACATAAAGACCAAATTGCGTATCAGTTGGAAAAGGTCTATTAGCAAAATTGGATGTAATGACTTATGTTTTCTGTTTTTTGTTGTAACAATAATATACGTTCACATGTCTTGGGTAGTATTACTAACTTTTTACATTTATTAGATATAATTTATGTCCTCAATACTGCATGTTATGCAACAGAGTCTTTTATAGGTATTGCTCTAAAAAATTCCAAGAAAAATACTTACGATGAATAATAACAGGCAATGGGACCAAGAAAGAATGGGGAAAGTCAACATTGTTAAGATATCAATTCTTCCCAAATTGATTTATAAAGTCAACTCAAGCCTAGTCAAAATATCAGCAGGCTATTATTATTATAATTATTATTAATTTTTTTTGATAAACTGATTCTGAACATTATGTGGAAATACAAAACATCCAGAAAAATGAAAACAATTTTGAAAAAGAACAATGTTGGAAGGCTTACACTACACAATTACTTATGTTAAAGCCCTTGTAACCAAGGCAGTGTGGCGCATGCGAAGGTGGATGAATAAATCAATGGTGCAGAGAGTTCACAGTTAGACTCATACATACATGGCTGACTGGTGTTCAGAAAAGGCATCAAAGCAATCCAGTGGGGGAAAGAATGATCTTTCCCACAAATAGTGCCCAAATGGTTGGATAGCTGTACACAGAGTAATAAACCTCTACTCTCTTCCCTCACTTCATGTGCAAAAATTAACTCAAAACGGATGATAGACCTAAATATAAGAGCTAAAACTATAAAATTGCTCACAAGAAAACATGTGAGAAAAAGTCTTACAAAACACTTCAGAAGGCGAGCTCGTTGCTCTCTATCCTGTTGGCACCCAGCACAGCACCTGGCAACATGGGGTGCCCCCAGGCACTGGGACGCGCTAGATCCGCTGTGTTTCACACCCCTGCCTGGCCTAGTGCCTTGGGGGTCAGGCGTCACTCCTTTCACACTGCGCTGGTGGAGGTCGGGGTGCTCCCCAGCTTCACCCCCTGGGGGCCAGTGCCCCTGCTGCCTTCCCCTTGGGGGTTGCCCACCCGCTCCTCGGAGCTGACAGAAAGGGGACTCCCCGTCTTGGCCTGTGGCTTGGTGTCTGCTCAGCTCCCAGCTGGCCCTACTCTAGCTTGGACCCAGGGGTCACTGCTCCCTGGCCACCCAGGCTGAGACCCTGGGAAGACTCAGCAAGTCAGAGGGCTGAGGTCCACGCGGGAGACGGCGGCGCGGCCCTGGCGAGTGTCGTTCCAACGGGAGACAGTGCAGGGCACTTAAAGCACCCAAACCAAGTAAACTATTTATTTTTTAAAGTATGCACAGGAAGGATGCGATGCTATTTTTATAAGAAGGGCAAGCTTTCTTCATTTCCTGGTCTCCGAATTAAGAGGCCTCCAAGTTACTTGCTCATAACTTGGGAAGAAATACTGCAACCGAGGACTTGCTAGTCCCGCCATTGTGCTACCTGCTTTCTAAGCACTAGCACCTTCCATGAGCACTTCAGCTGGTCGCGTCCCTGGCAGAGCCAGCACCAGGGCTGGGTCCTTGGGGGGGAACTGCTGTCATTTAGCAGCCAAAGTCCTGCTCTCAACAGGAATGTATTCTTGTAAGAAGAAACGTGTGGCGATCGGAGGGGCCGGCCGTGGTCAGAAAGGCCTAAAGCACACACTTTGCACCTCTGGGGACTTCAGACTCTTGCCCTTTTGGACTCCTAGACCCCAGCCTCGGGTTTCCCGGGCGGTGCAGGCCAAGGTCAGCCCCCACCTGTGTTCTTCGTGGGGCCACCCTGCCTGAGCTATAAAGCGATCTGAGATGGCAGCTACTTGTGCTGGGCTTGGAGATTCCCAGGGGAAGTCAAGCTGTGAATCTAGGCTGCCTGCCACTAGTGCTGGGCCTGGGAAACCCCAGGGCCAGCACACCCAGTGGACAGCTACAGACCACGACGGAGCACCACCACCCTGCCCCTGCACAGCTCGTTCTCCACGGAGGATGGAGGTTGGTGGTCCGTGGTCGCAGCCAGTCCTTACTGCTGGCTGGCCTGGGTAAATTCTTACCATTGATCTGCCAATAGCAACCTAGGCTCAACTGTAAGAGGAGGGTATACTCAGTCCACACAAAGGGCACACCTTGAGTACCAGCTTGGGTCATAGGGGAGGCAGTGCCACTGGACCCTACAGGACATCTACTATATAAGGCCACACTACCAAGACACAGAATCAAAGCAACTCTACCTAAAACATGGAAACACACACAGGGAGGCTGCCAAAATGAGGAGACAAAGAAACATGGCCCAAATGAAAGAACGGTTCCAAACTCCAGATAAGCAATCTATCAGGTGTAGAGCTCAAAACACTGGCTCTGAGGCTTCTCAGGGAACTTAGCGAGGACCTCAGTAGCATAAAAAAGATCCAGTCAGAAATGAAGGACATACTAATTGAAGTAAGAACAATTTTCAGGAAAACAACAGTAGAGTGGATGAAGCCAAGAATCAAACCAATGATTTGGAACATAAGGAAGTAAAAACAACCAATCAGAACAACAAGAAGAAAAGAGAATCCAGAAAAACGAGGATAATGTAAGGAGCCTCTGGGACAGCTTCAAGAGGCCCAACATTTGCACCATAGGTGTGCCAGAAGGAGAAGAGAAAGAGCCAGAAATTGGAAACCTGTTTGAAAAAATAATGAAAGAAAACCTCCCTAATTTGGTGAAAGGAATAGACGTGCAAGTCCAGGAAGCACGGAGAGTCCCAAACAAGATGGATGCAAAGAGGCCCGCTCCAAGACACATCACAGCTAAAATGCCAAAGGTGCCCTGGCTGGTGTGGCTCAGTGGACTGAGCGCCGGCCTCAGAACCAAAGGGTTGCTGGTTCGCTTCCCAGTTAGGGCACATGCCTGGGTTGCAGGCTAGGTCCCCAGTGAGGGTCCCGGTCTCCAGTAGGGGGTGCGTGAAAGGCAACCACACATTGATGTTTCTTTCCCTCTCTTTCTCCCTCTCTTCCCCTCTCTCTAAAAATAAATAAATAAAATCTTTTTTTAAAAAATGCCAAAGGCTAAAGATGAAGAGAGAATCTTAAAAGCAGAAAGAGAAAAGAAGTAGTTACCTACAGGGGAGTTCTCAAAGACTGTCAACAGATTTCTCAAAAAAGGCTGCTGGCTAGAAGGGACTGGCAAGAAATATTCAAATTCATGAAAAGCAGGAACCTACAGCCAAGATTGCTCTACCCAGCAAAACTATCATTTAGAATTGAAGTGCAGATAAAGTGCTTTCCAGACAAGACAAAAAGCAAAGGAATTCATCATCACCAAACCATTATTACATGAAATCTTAAAGGGATGTATTTAAGAAAAAGAAGATCAAAACTATGAATAACAAAGTGGCAAGAAATACATACCTATCAACAACTGAATCTAAAAAACAGACTAAGCAAACGAGAACAGAGCCAGAATCATGGATACAGAGAGCATTTTGACGGCTGCCAGATGGGAAGGGTGTGTGGGGAATGGGTGAAGAGGTGAGGGAATTAAGAAGTACGAATAAGTATTTACAGAATAGCCATGGGGATGTAAAGTACAGTGTAGGAAATGGAGCAACCAAAGAGCTTATACGCGTGACCCATGGACGTGAGCAATGGTGGGGGATTGCCTGAGATGGGGGCGCTGGGTGGAGGGGGGCAAAGGAGGAAAGAAAAATCAGGACAATGTAAGAGGATAATCAATAAAATATAATTTTAGAAAATCTAGCATCCAGAGAGGTCTATGGTAACCATTCCTGAAATTTATGGGGGATACCCTGAATTGGCAGGGAGGATTTTTAAAAACTGTGTCAGGCTGGAAGGATTTTACCATTTACTTTTTGATATAAACAGCTTCTATCTGGCAATTACCAACAACTTGACCTACATTTTGCATGAGACAACAAAAATTTTCATTGAAAAATAGAAACCAAGAGTGCTGGATTTAAACCTAGAAATATTTAAAAGAGGGGGTGTTTACAGCTACTTCTTTCTGTTTACCATCTTAAAATGGATGCGGTACCAATGAAGGTCTTAGGAATTTTATTTTATTTTATTTCAGCCCACATTTAGAATGTTCCCAATAAAGGCATGTGGTTTACTTTTGCAGTGTTTACAGAACACAATTAAACAGCGTTCAAGGTCTAGGGTTAACCTGAGGCTATTATGCCTTTCGCTGAAGTAGACTGTAGCCCCTGAGCTCGCTGGGCGGTGGGCGCATTTACTCTATGCTCGTTTTAAAGTTCAAAGCCGGCTCCATGAGCCCTATTGGAGCTCCAGTCCCTAAGTGCAGTGCTAACTAGCTGCATGGGTGAATGATATTTATTGTCCTCTCTTTTTTTTTTTTTTTTTTTTTGAGTAGGGGATGGATACTGTCAGGTACTTTGAAAGCCTTTCTGGACAATAAGGAAGAAGGAGCCTTCTTTTCCTTCTAGTAACGCAGTGCGTACAGGGATGTAGGCTCTGCTCCTTGGCCAGTGATCGGGAGGGCCTAGCTGTGGACATAGATGCCTTGGTTGGGTCTGTGGTCTGTCGCTTAGGGAATGACAGGCTCACGGAAATAAACTCAGGGCCGAAGTCTGGAGGGAGTGTTTCTCCGACCTCTTTCTTCTCTGAGCAGGAAGCTGTCGTGCGTCGCCTGTCCTGGCTGGAAGGCTGGGGGAGGCCCTTCCTTTTCATGGCGATGTAGAGCCTTTCTTCACAGGATTCAAATTCTGTCATCATACTCTCTCGTCAAAACCACAGAAAACCTTCTCTTATTCAAGCCCTTTCTTGTTGATTAGGGACAGTTTCTGTCTTCCTTTATTTATTTTTCAGTACTGACCCTCCTTTGAAATATATAGGGACTCTGTTTTGACTTCGGAATTGGAAGGAAGTAGAGCTAGGGTAACAGAAGAATAGATTTCCTAAATAACAGAGAAGAAACTTCCTTTTAGGAAGCTGTATTTAAAACACTCAACAGAGCTGTTGGCTGTGGCAGTTCTGGGCCGTCTAAACACATTTAGCATCCACTTGCTATGAACAAAGTCGCTGGTTTCATTTACAGATAGATCCGTTTCCTCCTCATGCTTTATCGTAGGTCATGAGCGCCTTTGGAGCTCAGTTATTTAAAAATCAATGCACAAAAACTACTCATAAAATCTGTTAGAGAAAAAAACTGGAGACCCCGTGGCTGACTAAACATGTTATTAGACTAAACTATGAGAGTTTAGGTACATGTAATTATACATGTTAATTTATATCAGGATTAGTGTTTATAACATTAAAGAAACGTTGACCAACTCAAGGGCAAAGCCAACCCATCTTCCAGCAAACTAAATCTTTGGAGATGTTTTCCGACGTACCTACCTGCTTGGTAGTTCTTTTTTAAATGCGTGCATGATGGTTAATTTCATGTGTCAGCTTGACTGGGCTAGGGGACCTCCAGAGAGCTGGTAAAGCGTTATTTCCACTGTGTCTGTGAGGGTGTTTCTGGGAAAGATTAGCATTTCAGGGGCGGACTGAGTGGAGAAGATGGGCCTCCCCATTGCGGGGGCATCATCCAATCCCCTGAGGGTCTCACTGGAACACAAAGGCCGAGGAAGGGCGAGCGCTTCTGCTCAGCTGGGGCGCCCACCTTCTCCTGCTCCCGACACTGGCTGCTCTGGTCCCAAGGCTCCTGGGTGTGAACCCAATGACCCCCCTGGCTTTTCTGGCTCTTGAGCTCACAGATGTCAGACCATGGGACCTCTCAGCTTCCATTCTTTTGTGAGCCAATGCCTATAATAAATCAACCTCTCTCTCTCTCTCCTCTCTCTCTCTCTCTCTATCTTGTTGGCTTATTGGTCTGTTTCTCTGGAGAGCCCTAATATGGCATATAAGATATACAGGGTCCTACACAAGTAACACCCCTTTTTTATTACATAAAAATCTTTTATTACAAAATCATAAGCATGTAATTCTGTAACATAACAATATCACACTCAAGCATACCATATGACATTTTAGGTAAAGTGTTCAAATGGCCGTCCATCCCATGTGAGACACTCACGTCCCCTACCAACCACACTCAATGGCGTTACTTCTGCTGGACTCTGTGTATAAAACTACTAACTCTCCAACCCTCACTTTTGCAATGTCCACCGCTTTATCCTTGTTCCTCTTCTCCTGAAAATGGGAAGTGTGGGAATAGTGAGATAAGACACACTCTGATCATGATTTAGAAATTCTCTATGCATTAAGTGCAAATAGACCTAATTAACCTAAAAGTTCAACACTAAGGTATTGGTGAAATAAATTAAGATTATTAATAGAATATTAAACTGTACAATGGACATTAAAAATGGTGTTGCAAATAGATATGTACTGATGTAGAAATATATTCATAATATATTGTTAAACTTAAAAAGTTACTTAAAACTAAAAATCACATGTACCACTCATAAAGAGGTAAATGGATATGCATAAGAAAAGTTACTGAGCAGCGTTATTCTATAGAAATATAATACAAGCCACAAATGGAAGCCACACACATCATCTAAAATTTTCTACTGGTCATGTTAAAACAAGTAGAACAAAATAAATGAAGTTAATTTTAATAACGTGTACTTAAGTCAATATAGCCAAGTTATTATTATTATATAACTAACAAAATTGTTAGAGACATTTTACATATTTTTATACTCTTTTTGAAATCCAACGAATATTTTATCATTAGAGTACATTTCAGTTCAGACTAGACATATTTCACCCGTTCAATAGCTGTGTGTGGTTAGTGGCTACAAATTAAACAAGGCAGAGCTAGAAGGACACGCACCAAAATATTGATGGGAGTTGTCCATAGAGGGTAGAATTATGCATTCATCTTTCTGCCTACTCATATTTTCTAGTTATCATAGTAAACATCCATTACTTTTATGGCAAGTTTTAAAAATCAATGCTGATTTAAAGTGTTTTCTAACGGGATTTCAGGTTCTGCGGTGAAACTCCCACGCGCTCCCACGCCGGAGAAGTCCCCTGGTGGAGGAGGGCGTTGGCTGTGGCTGGGAGACCGCGGATGATCTCCGTGGGGACTCCTTTCAGCATTACAGGCTGTCGGGGCCCTGCGTGTGCTCGCGCATGTGTGTGTGCACGCGTGTGTGAACGGGGAGGGTGCATGAAGGGCGCTCTGGGAACACTGGCGATCCCTGCGGCCATGGAGCGCTGCTAACCTGTAGGGATTGCCCTCGGTCTCAGTCGGTTCCATGTTTCCTCCCCAGAACATTCTCACATTTGTCAGCCTAGGACGGCGGACTGGGCTGAACGCGAACTCTGGGCTAGATAGTTCTTGGGTTGAGTCGCGGGGGTCAAGCGTGAACATTGCAGAGCAGTTGGGGCCAGATTCCCATCAAAAGCAACCCCTTGAGAATTTGGAGGCCTCAATTATTAGCCAAGCCGGGGTCTAGTTCAATATTCTTCTGAAATGACACACTGGAATTATTCTGTCCCAGGCAGCGATGGAATGTAGCCGCCACGTGACCAGCAAGCCCTGCACTGTAAACAATGGATCTGTTAAAACGCCGGGGAGAGTCACAGCGCTCAGTGACACTTTCCACGCTACGTCGTAGGGGACTTGGAACAGACAGTGTATTCATTGAAACCCTGGGCTTGGGGCACTTCGGCCTATGTCTGTGGTAGCCTAGATGCTGCATTAGGTTATTTCTAGTTCCTTCGGCTTTCACTAAAGTTCATCATGATAAACTGGTGTGGCACTGATGCCCATGTTGTGAGTCCTTTTTCAGACTTCAAAGGGGACAGGCCATTAGTGATTTTTCGGGAGAGTCCCTGACGTTCTTGGGGTGGAGTTAACGGGAACACGAGCTGGCTCCCCAGGGTTAGGATTAGAGCCATCGCAACTCACCTGACAAAGCCCCCCGAGCCTTGAGCTAGAAGGTACCTGCCAGGCCACCTGTGCCCCAGGTCGTGGGTGTCCCTTGGCATTGTTTTCCTGAGTGGGAGGCGTGTGTAGTGGGGTGCTCACCAAACCGATCAGCATTTCTCTCTCTTTGTTTTAAAAATAGAACAAGCATTCTTACAAAACAAGCCTCACCTCTGGCTCCCGAACCATACAGTTCTTAAGCAGGGGCATTCAGGAAGCCCCGTATCTCTGAATGAAATGTGGCAGAGCCCCGCGTCTCTTGCACTGGTGTCCTCTGCGGAGCATGCCAACCGTCCGTCAGTAAAACCGCGTCGCTTAGCGAAGACGCTGTTGCAGCATTAAGGAAGCAAATACACAACGCCTCTTCTCTATCAGGGCTATGAGAATTAATTGGCATTTTGGGCCTTTTATTTTTTTACTTGATGGCACGGTAGATAGGACACACAACTGCTCTGTCCCCTGTTTGGGAGAGCAGACCACGTGTGGAAGAGTACGCTTCATGACGTTACGTGGAATAGAAAGTTAGCCTCCCCTGTGTACACATATGGTCCAGAGAGCTTCTATGACCCGCCGAGCCCAGGACTGGGGAAAGGTAATCCAGTGAGCCTTGTTTGCTAAGGATTCAGGACATGCTGCCCATCCGCTGGGGCAGGCCGATTGCTTTCAGGGCCCCCGAAGTATGCGAGGGCTCAAGTGTAACCGAAGTGCGTCCCTTCCCCCTTCCCCCTCTTCTGCTGCTGCACAGGGGAACCAGGGGGTGGGTGGCACCCAGCCCCCACCGTCACCCGGGAGGCCGGGCTGAGGGACGGAGTGCCAGCTTCGACATGCGGCTGCCTAGGGGACAGAGCAACGGGGGCAGTGCAGAGGAGGGCTGTGGCCATGAGGGGTCCCGGCAGGGGCATGGCACCCCCACCCACTGCTCGCAGGCCGGGACTCGTTCCCATGCTCTCCGTTCGCTGCGAGGGAGACTGGGCAACGCGTTCGCTGGCCAGGCGGTCACGGCTGGAGCAATCCCCACCCTGCGGGCAGGGACCATGAACTTGCGGCGGACAGTTAGCGACTTCCGTCGCCAGCCTTGTCCTTTTCCTTTTCAGAAAATTCAGTCAGGTGAAACAAACAAACAAACAAACAA
>PVJD01003178.1:41694-171717 GCA_004026545.1 Mormoops blainvillei
CTGGACATGCTTGGGGACTGAGAAGAGGACCAGCCCCAGGCCAGCCTCCTGCAGCCCTGTGGGGGCACCACTGGGCTGTGGTCCCCTCAGTGCAGACCCGCTCTGACACTGGTGCGCTCGTTTTCACCGTCACACTGATGACAAAATAACGCACATGCAAAGGCTTCATCAGCTGCGAAGAATCGTCTAATTCTAATTCTGATGGGCTTCAGCATAGCCCTGAAACGGGCTCTTTAAAGGTTGTGCTGCTGGGCTGAATCAGAAAATTGCAATTTACTGATTACAATTACATTTTACTAAATAATTGATACTGATGTATAAAACCCATACAGGTGAGGACATAAATCCACATTGTGCAGTCTGGCGGATTTCACAAAAGGATCACCCCAAAACACAACGTCACCAGCTTCCAGATAATCCTCTTGGGCCTATTCCTAGCCCTTATTCATTCCCTCTTCCCCAGAGGCAACTTAGACTTTATTTAGATGGACTTGTGCAGTATGGATTTTGTTTGCGTGTGATCAGTATGCATCACTGGCGCAGCGGTGATTTGCTCATTTCTATTACTGTACAGGATTTCACCGTATGACTGCACCGCGGTATCTATTTTACTCTCCAAGGGCGCCTTTATTGTTATACATAATTACATGTTTTTCTTTCTCTGCATATATACACATTTCAGTTCAACATTTACCCCTTTCAGTAGATGCAGCTAAGCAGTTTTTCGAGGTGGATGTAAAGCTTTGCCTTCCCAGTGGCAGTGGGTTCGAGCCCCTGTTCCCCACGTCCTAGCTGGTACTTCACTCTCGTTAGTCTCCTTTCTTCCAGTTAGTCTAATTAACACAGAGTGGTTTCAGCTGTTCCTGAAGGCTGATGAACCTGAGAGCCCTTTCATCTGTGTGTCATTTGGGCATGCTCTTTGGTAACATGCCTGTTCAAGTCTTTTGTCAATTCAAAAAAACATTGTTGATCTGGGTACTTTGTAGGAACGTGGCATCTCTTCCGGATACGAGCCCTTGGTCAGACCGTCTGTCTCACACACGTGTTCTTCTATTGCCTTTCCACCCTCTTCACGGTATCAGCAAATGTACCAAAGCTACTAGTTTTACCATCATTTTTTGGTGTAATGTTTAAGAAATCTTAACCTACTCGAAGAGTAAATGTGGTCTGTTTTTTTCCTAGGACTTGTACTGTGCCACCTGTCATGTGGATACATACAATCCGTTAGAATGGATGTTTTAATGTGGTATGGAGTGGGTTCAAGACCAATACATTTTCAGTCAATGGACACTCAGTTGACCTGGCATAATCTATGGAAAGGGTCCCGGCGCCCCTTCACCAAGCCAAGGCAGCTGTTCCTCCCGAGACTGCAAGTGTCCCCTGCCGACAGCTCGCCAGAGGACTGGGCCTCTTCCGGGGGCAGCCGCGCACTTCGGGCGGTTCCATTGCCTGTGCCGCTGAGCCAGTGAGTGACTGGCGTGGGGTGCAAAAGCCTGGCTTCCTTGCCTCAGGAATGGTCTGCCTACCTGGGGTGGGGTTCGTGCTTCCGAACCTCCTCTTGGGGATAAGCCCTCACTGCCTTTCACCCCAAGGCTGCGCCCTCGCTTGGCTCTTCCTCTGCCCTGAGTTCCCGGACCTTCCCGCGAAGAGAGTTTCTTCCTGAAAAGTGCTCTCTCAGTGAGTCATGTATCCTACAAACCCTGCCTCAGGCTCTGCTTCTGGGGAGCTCAGCTTCCTAGAATCATTTCCAGAAGTGCTCCCTGGAAGCAGCCTCTAGGAATGGGCCCCCAGGCCACCTCACGGTCTGGCAGCCTAACAGGGTACCGTGTCGTGAGCTCTGTGACGAGACGTGGAGAAAAGTACAACGGCTGAGACTTTCCCTGTGGTGACGTGGGGTGGCCACAGTGGAAGGATTTCCTCTGCTCGGTACAGTTGCCCTGACGTCTGGAAGGTCGCAGAGAAAGAATAATTGTCAGGACTATGAAGTGGGGTGGCTACTGTTGATGGCCAGCCGAAGAGAAAATCATAGACTCGCGATAACCCATCTCCCATTTAAAGTTAAGCGTGAGGGTTGGGGGGCTTCTTACATAGCCCTCAAAGCGACCTCGTTCCTTCCTGATGGAGGGATGGAGATGACAATCGGGCACGGGACCGGATTTTTAGGAGCGGCAGAATTTGGCCAAGGCTGTATTCTCAGCCTAGTTGAGTCCCCTGTGTTGAAAGGAAGTCCCTGACAGAGAAAGGTGAGGCCCTAAAACCTCAATGAGGTTGTCTTGGTAGATAAATGTGAGTATCCAGGTTTCTTGCGCCCCTGGGTTTGCAGAAGTGTCCCTAACTCTCCTTTTAGGAAAACAGTCTCCCTTCCTGGAAGACTAGGAGGCAGGTAGCAATCTTATGTCAGCTCTCCTTAGGGCCTTCTACGGCTAGACCAACACTGGGATTGCATTGCATCATGAAGCCACTGAGCAGACGCTGGGCGTGCTAATGGAAGGAGTGATCACAGGTTCAAAGGGCATCAGGACCTAATTTTCCTGTTGCATTAGGAATTATAAGCGTACTCCTGGGAGCAAATCCTGAGGGCATTCAATCTAGGATGGAAGAATAACATGAAGGTGAATTTTCAATATGACACTGTTGTCCCATGATGCAGAACTTAACACGGAAACTCCAACATGCTAGACAATCAGGTGTCCTAGACCCCTGGGGGAGAATCCTAGTGAAATGCTGGATTGCTCTCAGAACCCCGTGGGGAGTCAAGGCCCGTTTTGAAGCTTCTGTGGCAGCCCGAAGGGTGCAGTCCCACAGTCCGGAGACTCCACACCCACAAATTCAATAAGTGTCTCAGATGTACCGACCGGTTTTTAAAAGAAACAATTCACCACAATGCACACAAAGAAATATGACTAATCTGGATGAGTCTATGCATGTTAAAGAAAGTGAGTCAACAATTAATAACCTGACGAAAAGGGAAAAGGACCATGCCCAGGTGATTTCACTGGTGAATTCTAACAAATATTTGAGGAAGAAATGATACCAGTTCTCTAAAGTCTCTTCCAGAAAATAGGGACAGAGAGGACATTTTCTAACCCATTCTATGAGGCCAGCACTATCTACTGCTAAAACCAGGCAAAGGTATTATAAGAAAACAAAGCTATGGACCAATATTTCTTGTGAACAGAGATACAAAAACTTTCAATAAAATATTAGCAAACTGAGTTAAAGAGTTACAGACTACAGCAAAGTGGGATCTAACCCGGATAGGCAAGGCTGGTTCGACAGTTGAAAATCACTAGTGTAATTTATCAACTCGACAATCTAAAAAAGAAAAGTTATATGATTGTATCAATAGATGCAGAAAAGTCATTTGACAAAATACAACACCCACTCATAATAAAGATGAAGCAAAATATAAATACAGGGAAACTTTCTCTACCTGATAAAGAACATAAAGAAAAAACTTACAGCTAATACTGAATGATGGAAAACAAGATGCTTTTCTCCTGAGACAGGGAACAAGGCGAGAATGTCCCCTACCTACTCTTATTTAATATTATACTGAAAGTCCCAGCTAATGCAACAAGACAATAAAACAAACAAACAAATGGTTTAAAGATTGGTAGGGAAGAAATAAAATTATCTTTGTTCACAGATGGTATGATTGCTTATATACAAAATTCTGAAGAATTGATAACAAATACTCTTGAACTAATAGGTGATTAAAGCAAGATTGTAGGATACAAGATTAATATATAAGAATATTAGTTGCTTTTGTATATATCAGTAATGAGAAATGAGAAATTGAAATGAAAAACATCATTTACATTATAACAAAGTTTTAATATTTGGGTATTAATCTAACAAAATATATACAAGAACTCTAGGAGGAAAACTACAAAACTCTGATGAAAGAGATCAAAGGAGATCTGAAGAAATGTAGAGATATATTCCATGTTTATGGCTAGAAAGGCTCAATATTGTTAAGAAGTAATTTCTTTTAAACCCGATCTACAGATTCAATGCATCCCAGTCAAGACCCCAGCAAGTTATCTTGGGCGTACTGAAAAACTAATGATAACATTAAATGGAAAGGTGGAGGACCCAGAATGGCCAATGCAGTACCGAAGATCAAAGTCTGAAGACTGATACTATCTGACTTAAAAACTTACAGTAAAGCTATAGTGTGATGTTAGCAGAAGGATAAACAGATAAACCAATGGACCAGAACAAAGAGCCCAGAAATAGCCTCCCGCAGACATAGTCAGCTGATGTTTGATGGAGAATCGAAGGCAATTCGGAGGAACAAGGATAGTTTCCCACACGGCGCTGGGGCGGCTGGATCTCACCACGCGGAAGGAACCTACACACGGGCCCTTACGTCTCACAAGGGCGAACTCAACAGGGACCACGGGCCTGAAGTGAAGATGCGAAATTATAAAATAAAACTCCTTGAAGACAACATAGGAGAAAAACCAAGTGATGTTGGATTTGGTGGACTTTTTAGGTTATAACCAAAGTAAGGTGAGGGAGAGAAAAACTGGTAAGTCGGACGGCGCTGAGACTCAAACTGCTCTGTGAAAGACGCGGCCGAGACACAAAAGGATGAGCCAGAGGCTGCGAGGCGAACCTTGCAGAGCACCCATCTGCAAGCAGCCTTGCATCCAGCTGTTTCCTACAGCACCCTAAGGGTGGGGGCACGGCACTGCGCATTTGCCGAAACCCGCAGACCTTTATGGTACAAAGTAAAACTTCATGTGTGTAATTTAAGAAAGTCGTTTCTAAAACCGGAAGATCCCAGGTGTGGTACAGACGCTAAGTGTCTTGCGCAGGTATGGGACGGTCTCTAAAAGCCGTGTCGGGGCGCGGGTGCGGGCCCAAAGAAGCCTGGAACGGGGTGCCGTCCGCACAAGGCACTCTACTCCGGTGGATAAAACTGCTTCTCACAGGGCTACAGGCGAACAATTCTGAAGCCACTATATGCGTGTACTGGACTTGAACGGTTGGTAGGAAATAGATGGCAGATGGTAGGAGCGAGGTGTGTCGCCGTTGGCGGCTACAGGCGGAAAACGGGGGAAGGCTGGGATAACTCGTGCGGCAATGGCCTAGCGCTGGAGACACTGGCGCAGACCTCACGTTTGTTTGGCTTAGTATCGATCCAGACGCGTAGAAATATTTATAGATATGTGTGTACACGCACAGGTTAGTATCCGCACCTACTGTCTTGCTCTGTCAGTTGGGAGGTCCTAGCAGCAGTGACATCTCAGTCGCCATGAACACAGCTGTCCCCCAGATGTTGGTTTCTATGTTATTCTCCAGTAAAAGGAACCTGGAGCCTTGTAGCAATGGCTGCCTTTACCACTGGGGTAAGAAGTGTCTTGTAGTGTTAGAAAGGAAGGAAGTTCTCAAAATACATATATAAAAATCCCACAAGGATGAGGGTATGTGATAAAGGACCTAAAAACAAAGAGTTCCCAATGGCCAAAACTGGAACAATTTGGGCTGCAAAATAGATAAAGTAGTGACGGATTATAATGCAAAGTCTGAGTCTGTATGTGAACAACTGATTGGATAAATAAGGAAGTGGGAGAGGAGGCAAATCTCCCATGCAGAAAAATTCCATAGAATTTATTCAGATAACGCTACTGTTGAGGAGGTGGAGGGTAGCCCCCTGCTATCTAGGTGCGAACTACCTGTAAGGACTTTCTTCCAGAAGGATGCTACGCAGCGGGGAAAAGAATTTCTTGGTGGAGGACCCTGTCAACAGTGCTTTGGGCAAGCCGCCAGGGTTAAGGAACACCAACGGCCAAAGTCCTGTGGATAAGGTGTACCCTGAATGTGACGGGACGAGAATGGCACTTTGTCTTGGCAACTTTCCGCCCCCAAATCCATATCCCCCCAACAACTCGTGAGATGAATTTCCACTGACAAACGTCCTGCAAAACACCTTCCCAGCATCCCTCAAAACTGTCCAGTGAACTAAAGCCAAGCGTCAGGAACCGTCACTGCTGGGAGGATCCCCAAAAGACCTCGTGACCAAGTGCAACGTGACATCCTGGGACAAAAAAGGACATCAGGTAAAAACTAAAGATATCTGAAGAGCATGGACTTCAGCTAACGACAGTCAATCAGTTTGGTTCAATCATCTCCACAGCGGCAGCACGCAGCTGTAACGCGGTCATGATGGAGTCAATAAGAGCCCGCCGCATTCACAACTTTTCTGTAACCCTAAAACTAATTTTAGAAAAGCCCCTGAAATCTCCGTGATTAGAATATCTTTCGTGACATTTCGGTATTGAACAAATGAAAGCCCTAAGTCTTCAGGAGGTGAAAATGTTAATGGGCTCGCCACTCCACCCAACAGGCAGAATGAATTTACAAAGCTCTTTCTTCCAGAGACTCACACAGGCTGCGTATAGGTACTAGGTAAGCGGGGGCAGTAAGTGGATAGAAAGACGTGCCATGCAAACGGTGAAAAGGAGGAGGCTTGAGTGACTACATTAGTGTCAAATGAAAGAAACTCTGAAACAAGGACTAGAAGCAGCCTATCAGGTGCAACGAGCCAGCACCACAGGGTGGTGTCGAAGAGGGAAGCAGAAAAGGTCACTCCTGCCTGTTCCCGGGAGGACGAAGAAAGCGCCCCGCTCCTCGCCTGTCAGTATTGTTCAGCTGTCGTTTTCGTGTAGATGTTCTCTATCAAGTTGAGGAAGTTTCTCCTCTGTTTCTACTGTTTTTGAGAGTGTTCTTTATGGATTTTGTCAAATGCTTTTTCTGTCACAGTTGGTATGATCATTTGATTTTTTGACTTTAGCTTGTTGATGTAGAAGTACATTGATATTTTTTTGAATATTGAATCAACCTCACATATGTAAAATAAATCCCACTTGGCTCTGTCCTACAATTCTTTTCATACCTTGTTAGAACTGATGGGCTGATATTTTGTGGAAGATTTCCATATCGGTGTTGATTAGAGATATTTGTCCTTTGCTTTCCTTTCTTGTGGTGTCTTTTCCTGGTTTCGGTGTCAGGGTAATACTGGCACCCTGAGATGAGTTAGGCGTTCTCTCTGCTCTACCTTTTGAAAGCTATTGTGAAAAGCTGGTATGATTTCTTCCTTACACATGTGGTAGCGTTCACCAGTGAAACGATCTTAGCCTGGGGCATTTTCTGTTTCAGATGTTTATTAATTATTGGCTTTAATTTAGTACGGATGATTCATTTCTCCTTGTGTGAGTTTTGGTCATTTGTGTCTCAAGGAATTGGTCAGTTTCATCTACGTTACCAAGTTTGTGGGCACAGAGCTGTTTGTGGTGTCCTTTTCTCACCCTTTTAATATCTGCGGGGTGAGTGATGACCCCTACTTCGTTTCCGATATTGGTATTCGGGTGTTCTCTCTTTTTCTTTGGCTGGCTATAGGTTTGTCAGTTTTATTGAGCTTCTCAAAGAACCAGCTTTTGGTTTCATTGATTTTCTCTATTATTTTCTTGTTTCCCATGAAATTGACGGATGCTCTAATTTGTTTTACTTCTTTTTGTCTTGATTTAGGCTTAAACTGTTTTTCTTTTCCTAGTTTCTTAAGTTATTGATTTTAGATCTTTTTTCTTTTTATAGCGTTTAATGCTCTAGTCCCCTTTCTAAACCCTGCTGTTGTTATATCCCATGAATTTTGTAAAGTTGTATTTTTATTTCCATTTAGTTCAGTGTTTTTAATCTCTCTTGAGAATTCTTCTATAAACCACGTGTATTTACAAATATGTTGTCCAGTTTCCAAATATTTGGATATTTTCCATCTTTCTTCCTATTACTGATTTCCACTTTTTCCATTGTAGCCTGAGAACATACTTTGTGTGGTTTTTATTCTTTTTAACATGTTAAGGTGTATTTAATGGTTGAGAATGTGGTCTGTCTGTCTTGGTGAACGTTGCATGTGAGCTCGAAAAAAATGTATTTTGCTCTCATGGGTTGGACTGTTCTTTAAATGTCAACTAGACGCCGTTGGTGGGTGGTGGTGGTGGGCTCGGCTGCGCCCTTGCCGACTCTCTGCCGGCCCCGTCAGTCACTGACAGAGGGCACGAAGGGCTTCGGCTCCAACCGTGGATTTGCCAACTCCTCCTTGTTGCTCTGTCAGTTTTTATTGCGTGTGTTGTGGCACCCCGCTGCTGGGTATGCACATGCCCAGGGTTGGTAGAACTCCTTGGAGAGCTGACCTCTTTTTATCATGTAAGGCCCATCTGTATTCCTGATCATTTCCCTTGTTTTGAAATCAACGTTTTCGGAAATGACTACAGCTATTCCAGCTTCGATTAGTGTTAGAATGGTATATCTCTCTCCATCCCTTCACTTCTCACCTATCTGAGTCTTTATATTTGTACTGGGTTTTGCGTGCCATCATAGAGCTGGGTCTTGGTTTTTTATTTTTATTTAAAAAAAATCTACCTTGACTCTTGTAGTCTTTTAATTGGCCTATTGATACTATTCATATAATGAGTGTCGATATAGGTGAATTAATATCTACTGTTTATTGCCATTTTCTATTTATCAGGTTTGTTCTTTGTTCCCCCTCCTCTGATTTCAGTTGATCATTTTATATGATTCTCTTTGATCTCCTCTTTTAGCAAACCAATTACACTTCTTTCTAACAATTTTAGTTGTTGCCCTAGTTTATAATATATATATATATATTAACCAATCTAAGCCTACCTCCAAAGAACATGTATTGGGCAGGCACCTTAGAACTGTATCCCCAATTTCCCTACCCAGTCCCCTGTGACACATTGTGATAATTCACTTCACTTATCAACATGTGATAATCACCCAATAGATCGTGACTATTATTAACTTAAACAGCTCTCTTTTAGATCACTCAGTATCCAGAAAATGTCGGGTTTATTTTACTCACTTATTCATTCGTTGACGCACTTCTTTCCCCTACGTACGTCCAACCTGCTGCCCAACACATTTCTCCTTCCTCCTGAAGAACTACTTTTAACATCTCTTTTAGGAGACTGTTGTAGCGAATTCCTTCAGTTTGTTGTTTGTTTCTGAGAAAGTCTTTATTTCTCCTTCACTTTTGAAAGATAACTTTGCTGGATATAGAATGCTACATCAGCGGCTGTTTTTTACAAACTTTAAAGAGTTTACTCCACTCTCTTGTTAGTATAATTTATGATAAGGAGTGCCCTGTGATTCTTACTGTTCCTAGAGGTGACGTTTCCCGCACTCTGGCTTTTCAAGGTGATTTCTCTTTGTCTTTGGTTTTCTGCAGTTTGAGCATGATGACCGGCGGCGGGGCGGGGGCGGGGCATGTTTGCTAGTTATTGTGCTTGATGTTTTCTGAGCTCCCTACATCTGTGGTTTGGTATCTGTCATAATTTTGGAAAATTCTCAGCCATTATTACTTTAAATATTTCTTCTACTGTTTTCTCTCTCTTCTCCTTCTGGTATCCAGTTATGCAAATGGGCACCTTTCACAAGTGCACAAGTGTCTCATAGTTCTTGGATTTACTGGTCTTTTTTTTTTTCCATTTTTTTCTTATTTGTGTTTTAGTCTGCGAACTTTAAAAAATTTTAAATTTATTTTTAGAGAGGGCAAGGGAGGGAGAAAGAGAGGGAGAGAAATATAAACGTGGGAGAGAAACATTGACCGGCTGCCTCTCATACACACCCCACAGGGACCAAACCTACAGCCCAGGCATGTGCCCTGACCAGGGACCAAACCAGGGACCTTTCACTTCGCAGGACATCGCCCAACCAACTGAGCCACACGGGCCAGGGCGGTTTGTGAGCTGATTCTTTCCTCAGCCATGTTAAGTGAACTGATGAGCCCATCAAAGGCATTCTTCATTTTGCGTTACAATGTTTTGTTTTGTTGTTTTTAAGCATTTCTTTTTGATTCTTTCTTAGAGTTCCCATCTTTCCACTTGTCTTAGCTATTTCTTCTAGCATGTTGTCTAAGTTTTCTCCTCAGAGCCCCTAACATATTACTCACTGTTGTAAATTCCTTTTCTGATAATTCCAAAATGGCATATCTGAATCTGAGTCTGATGCTTGGTTTGTCTTTAAAGCCTGAGTGTTTTTGTGTTTTGTTTTTTGCCCTTTAGTGTGACTTATTGTTTTATTCTTGAAATCCAGACATGACACATTGGGTAATAAGAACTAAGGCTTTTAGTGTGAGGTTTTCTGTTGAAATTGACTATGAGTTGGGTTGTGTTTAATGTTTGCTGTGGTCGTAGGTCCTAGAAACTTCAGATTTCCTCAGTGTCTTTCATTTTGTCTCCCCTGTTGTCTTCAATGTCCCCTAAGAGCTTCCCTCAGAGGGGTCCGCATCCTCAAGCTCTTTCAGCTGAACCCTGTTGTTGTAACAGAGCCTGCTGGTGTGGTGGTGAAATCTCATTCCGTCCCTGCGGCTGTGCCCCCCGGGCTGTGACCTCCCCGAGTTTTCCCCCACTGGGATAGCTCCATCCAACTTCCCTCCCCGCGACAGCAGCCATTTCCTTGAAGCCATAAACTGAATTTACTGTATTTTTTTCCACCCTAGGGGAGATGGGAAGGCTAGAAAGGACTGTGATTTTCCTCTCATCTCCTTCTGTCTTTCACAGAGAGTTTCAGTCATTAATCCAGAATGGTCCAGGGTCAGAGGCCTACCTGAAATCATAATTCGTGGCAGCCTTTCTACAGAGTAGAGTCTCTGTTTTGATTTTGCTTTCTTTAGGGGAGACCACACGTTCAGTGGTGGGAACAAGACAGGAGGAAGTTACCTGAATGTTAGTAAAGCCAGTAACTTAAGCAGTAAGCATCTTTTCCCTTGTAAATCCTTTGGCTGTTCCTAACAGTGTCCCCACACCAGGCAATTCTGATAGGTCATCCCTCCTACGAGAGCTCCCACATGTTGCCTCCCCCACTTCTCTTCTATTTTTCTCTGGCTAGTTCACCGACCTAACACAAGTTTTATTCATTTTATGTGCACAGGAGTTTAGTTATAATTGGTTTCATTCCCAGTTAATACTCCAAAGGTTCTTTTTTATTTTCGCAACTAAAATGGCCGTCGAGTACCGGGTTAGTCGAAGACGGCTCTCCCCCAGTGAAGAACACTGTCACTGGCCTTTAAGCACAGATTTCTGTGGCTGTCGTTGCTGTTTTTAAAATCCCCACCACGTTCGCTTTACCAGGGAATGAAAACGACATATGCAGCCTCACAAGATCCAGGTGCAATCCCGAAACCCAAAAAGCTCTGAAGGCTGGAAGTTTTTCAGAAAGTTTGGTACAGACTCATTCGGCTGCAAAACCTAACTAAAATGAACGCGAGGCTTTTTATAGTCTCTCATTATCAATGTCGTGTGAACGCTCATATGTGTCGCTGCGGAATATTGATGTGCTTGATCGTGGGGCGCAGCCACGGATTCCCGAGCCGGCGCTGCGAAACATGGGTCATTGTCCGAGGTCTTATCTACCAAACCTTGAAAAGCCCCAAATCCTAAAACCCATCTCATCCTAAGAGGTTCTGATCAGGGATTGCTGTTCTATTATGAAAAAATGCTTCACAATATATTCATGTTTTAAACTTTATATTGGAAAATTATATTCCACAAAAGCAATTATTTAGAGATATACTTACTTTGTAAACTAAACAACTCACAACAAATTAAGTTCAACACAATGAATCTAAATTAACATTAATTCATATTTACGCCGTATATTGCTGTGTATACTGTGCACCCATGTTTTTGGCCTGAACTTTCAGGAAAAAAAAAATCTTTTGTTTTAATTTTTAAATTCAATTATTTATGAATTTAGATTTAGAAACAAAACTGATTATCGTATTCCAGGGTATTATTTTGCATACGGATATCATCGTTGCTTTCTAGAGTTATGCTTTCGATGCGTAAGCATGGATAAAAGAATTTAAAACATTTATATAGATACGGAATTAGCACTACCCACGTGTGATGTGCACCCTTAATTTCCCTCAAAACATCTGGGCACAGCGTGTGCATTATACACGGCAAAATACGGCAAAACGCAAGAAAGGCAGCGGTGGAAGAGCTACAGCCTCCTCATCAAACGACGCGCGCCGACTGCGCCAACGGCAGCCATCGCAACTTTCCGCACATTGGCACGCACAGCACAAACCTGCCAGCATTTTCAAAAACTGAGCGGTCGCCCGACCAGATAGAAGAAAGGGTCCCCAGAAAGCCACAAGCGTGAGCCAATGGGAGCTAGGGATAGAAACTTTCAGTAGTCTATAATCAGTCATTTTACTCGTGAAAAGGTAATACCCCCAGTCAGAGGGTGTGTAAAAATGAAGTCAAAAGAATGTAGCTTCTCAGCCTTAAAACCAGATTTTCAACTTTATGGTTAACTTTTGATACATTAGGGTTTTCTGGCAGGCCAGGGACCCTATTACACCTAGACGCCCGGCATCCTGCCAGAGGCCTGGGGTGCTTGGTGGTGGGACTGCGGAAGGACGGTGAGACTGGGCTTCCGCAGCATAACGCAGCCTTTGTATGTATCGCTGCAGGTGTGAACAGTGCGATGGAATGTCTGTCTGTCCACAGGGCGGACATTCGTGGAATTAACAGGAACGGACTCAAGGGAAATGCTCTATCATTGTACTTTGGTGCGGTCTACAAGACCCACAAAAATCCACTCCGTTTTCCTGCTGTTTTGCCACATTTACAGACGGACATTTCAAAATGGAGCGAGAAGGTAAATTACATTGCGGCAAAAAGAACAGGTCAGAACCCTTGAGTGGTTTCAGATGCGTGGACCTATGGTTAGAACTTTGTGAATTTATACTGTAAAATAAACCTAATGTTTTTCTTCTTTTTTTTTATTTTGAGCATTAGAAAGGAGAGAATTTTAGTCTATGTAACGTTTTCTATGAAATTGTACAACCGCCATAGAAACCGCTGAGACCGACATTGCATTGACGCGTGTTTGGGTCCCTGACTTAAATCACCGTGGCTCCTGACGCGATGTGTGTGTTTTCAGTTTTCTTGGTTTCGTCGGCTTAGAGCATGCTGGGAGGTGTTATCTTGCATTATTTTTCTGGTTACTCTGTGGAGTATTTCCCCCTCTAATACTTACACGGCAGCCCTCTTTTTATTCAGGCCTTAGTTCCAATATCCCCATCACTTTCCTTCCGGTTCTGCCCTTGTTGTATTTCCATCACAACACAGCTATGTTAAAGGTTTATTTCTGGTGTCTCCTCAGACCCTCCCCGTATGGGCTTCAGGTGGGCAGTGACCGTGCGTTCCTCTCTACTGAACGGCTAGTCCAAGAACAGCACCTAACACAGAGCAGGTGCTTAATAAATATTTGTTCAGTAAATGAATTAATGTGTGAGTGAACAGAAGAGAGTCAAAGTGAAGGAAAGTTACCAGTATTTGCAATGGGTGAAAATACCAGATCCACTGTCAGCGAAGTATATACCCCGGGAGTTTCAAGAGACCAGTATATTTATAAGGTAATGTGTAGATTTTAGCTTAAAGACTTTAAAAATGGGAGTGAGTAATGAAAGCACTGCCTTCCAACATTATCTCAGAAACCGCTGTGATGCCGTAGCACGCTCGCCCCCGAACGGGACACGCTAGCACGGCGGGCGGTGCGTCAGCACGGCCGAGACGCCGAGCCTGCGATTTCCAAGGCTGCCCGAGCCCACGCCTTGCCTTTATTTGATCCCTCCCCGCAGAAGGTGGGAGAAAGTTGGACTGGGCTCCTGGCAGGTCCGGTAAGGGCTGGGCTGGGCTGTTGTCCTGTGGGTTACGACAAGTCATGCCAAAATCGAGAAGTAGAATATTTTTGAGTTTAAAAGGTAAATTTGAGCTTCAAAGAATAAAATGGCAGTGGTATGTTCACTAAACAGTGGAACTGAGTAGGAAATAAAGCCAAGTCCAGGAACAGAGTAAGGTGGTCCAAGAAAATTGTTACAAGAGTCCACGACTCGGGGGCTCTGCCCACTCAACTATTTGATGGATGGGGAGGCCGGCCTGGCACGAAAGAGCAGATGTGTGCAAGGCCTATAGACGGATGTGCTGGGAAGAACACTCAGCTTGTCCTCTAGCCCTGAAGATAAACAGTCTGAGGAAATGACCTAACTTCTTTGAATCTCAGTTTCCATATCCATTATATGCAAATATTTATATACTTTGAACTGTTGTGTCTGTGTTGTGTGTGTCTGTGTGTGTGTGTGTGTGTGAAAACGAAGCAAAATTAAGTAAGATTAAAAAGCTGCACTGCTTGGTACCTACAGGACTTGCTAAGTTTGTTGAACTGTCTTCTTATGAATGTCTGACAATGTTTCAGGTCTACTTGCCTTCTGAAAAGCCAGGAATTTGGGATGTAGCCGTGAGTGCCCAAGCAGCAACTTTCCTAGGGCTCCTCATTAACATGCATTGAGCGCCTGTTCGCATAAAGTGCCATACCAAGGGCTCCCGACTCAAAGATAAGAGAAACATAATCTAATAGAGAAATCAAGGTGTGTCTAGTGCTGTCGGTAAAAAGTGTTTTCCAAGTATAATGTAAATAAGTACAATCTGAAGTAGAAAATGATTAGTCCAAGAAGAGAAGATACCAGTGCTGTAGGAATTGGAAGACACGAGGATTTCACCTGAGTCTCTTTGGAGACTTGGGGAAGGCAACACGGTGAAGGGAATGTAGATAACATTTAGTTTACAAATCAAAGTAATGCAGGCAAAGTTTAAATGATAGTTTTACATGTACATTTTTTTTCTGATGCTGCACTCTAACATTTCAAAGTAGGATGTTAGAGTGAATAGGTATTTTAATTTTCTCTGTTTTAAAATAATTTTTTTTGCCATTTCCAACCTCTTAGCCCTGGGAGAATTGGTAAGGAGATGTCGGGGGCCCAGAATAGACTCAACAATAGGTTAAATTGTGAGTGACTTCAGTTCCCCCGACAGACATTGTGAGACTGTCATACTTGAGAATCAGCTTCTCAGCAACGTAAACAGTTGGCTTTGGGAACATCTTTTTCTGGGACAAATGCTCAAAGTTATCTTGATTTCAGTGAATTTATTTAGAAAGTGAGTGGGGTTGAATCTTATGCAACTGTTTGATTAAGTCAACATTCTTGTGAGAGGCATACTTAGTAAAAGGTAAATTTTCCTAAAAGATAAATGGCCAAAGAGTTCCAGAGGAAAGATTTTTTTAAAAAATACTGAACATGGAGACCATTTAAAAGTAAAAGTTAGTGAAGTGACGGAAACTGTTAACCTTTGGAAGACGATTCTGAACTCTGTTCAGGAAAAAGTCATGGAGAACTCAACTACCTCCCTGGGATTTGAGTCTCAACCCCTAATACTTAGTTCCTTCCAGCTCCCCGCAATTCTTGTTTACTATCCAAAATCTTCTTGGACTGAAAAATTATCAGACAAAATCCTAGATCTGACTTCCTCAGATTACAACATGCACCATCATTTACATGAAAAAGGGGTGCTGTACAATAGTTAAATTACTCGGGAAGTGAGGAGGCAAGACTGCGTGGTTGAAAAGTTCAAACATGAGATGTGAAGAAAGGCGTCATCATTTTCAAAGACACGGAGTACTTTGAGTTACCTGCAAACAAAGCTTTGTCAAGGCGAGAGTGGCCTGCTGTGTTTTGCTGAACAGATAAGATGGTATTTGAAATAACACATTAATTGTTTATATACAAATGGATGCTGTCACACAGTGCTTGAAAACAGTTTGTTCTGTTAAGTAAGTGAAGCATTCCCCTCTGAAACCTTGTTTACATCAGAGAGATTTAACTAACCTAAGTTGCTTTCTTTACAAACACTGCAAAGGAAGTCCAAGGCAGAGGTCACAAATTCCAGATTAATGCAGTTCAAACTGATGGGAGGGTGTTGCCTTTCACTTAGGTATTAAACTTCGTAACGTTTTGTCCTTAATCAGTCAGTAATCTGAATGTATCCACTGGCTGAAAACAATTTAATTGAATATTGGGAGTGATTTACTGAGGGATGTGAGATTCTGTTCTCCCCCCTCCCCCCGGCCCCCTCTAACCTACGGGAGAGCTCCATTTTCCTGTAGGTTGGAGGCACGGACCCTCCGCTGCGAGAGGCGGTGGGTGGGGATGTTGTAACAGTCCAGTCCCCACCATGTTCTCATGTTCTCTTCTTGACATACCTGCCCCCACCCCCATGTGCCTGAGCTTACAGAGACAGCCAAAAATGGGGAGAACAAGCCAAACACTGAAGTTCCTCTATAAATATTCTTTTATCCTCATTTTCCCTCTGTGAATGATCTCAAAACTCAGTCTAGGTGATGCCAGCCATACTCTTCGCAATCTCTTTCCCTGGGGACACTTGTCATAAAACAGGTCTGCAATGAAGGCCGTCCTCCTTGGAAATCTTCCCGTGAGTTTTTTCCTTTTCTCATCCCTGCCTGAGTCCTGAGGGGCCCGTCCGCGCTGCCAGGCTGAGCGGGGTCGGGCTGTAGTCTCCCTTCCGGCACAACACATACAATAACACGCTATAGCTTTCAACCAGAACTTGAACCTTCTTGATTTATTTTATTTAAAAAAAAAAGAAAATTGTTGACTCAAAGATGAACGAGAACTTTATTTTCAGACCAAAGAATAAAATGAACTTGATCCCCTCAGTTTTCCTTTCCTTTCCTTTTTTTTTTTTTTTTGGTGCGTCTTCATCATGAAATAAAACCGCTTTATAAGTGAAACAAAACCCATACACAGATGACTAAAATAAGTGGACCAAGATTTATCCTCTTTCTTTGCCTTTTCACCCAAGGAATTGTTTCTGAGCAACCTGAAGACTTAAACACGATTCCCAAAAATAACCAGCTAGCAATTCTGCAAAAAGGAAACCAAAATAAATACATCTTCTTAGAAGTCAGTTGTAATTTCCCTTCCGACTTTCTTTCCCTTTTGCTTACATGCTCCATACCCGCCCAGCGCCCCGCCTTCTCTGTGCCCGTGCCACCTCCCTGGGGGAGCACCCGGGGTCCAGGAAACGAGAGCCGCCCGCCAGGGTGTCCGGTCCACCCCCCTGGGCAGCTGGGGTTGCCACTTGAAACGCTCTCATGCAGGTACCTTCAGGAGACTGCTGAATTCACGCCTTCAGATGACATGGATCCATCAGCGATCACTAATTAATTGCTGCCAATAGGCCCAGCTTTGCAGTAGATTAAATATACTCATTGAAATGAGCTCTACCTGAATATGAGGAGAGCAATTCAAAGTTGACCTGATTTCACTTGGTTTCTTTTCAGAGGAATGAGGAGTTTACTTTCAAGGAAGCTTATATTTTTCTTACATTAATGCACTTTTAGGTTGTACTTGCTGTGAGGGTTGTCCCTGGTCCCAGGACGTTCATGGCTGATGTGGACATGTGAAGCATTTTAATTATCCTCAAATTGCAAACTTAGAGGGACTGATGTCTTGACAAGAGCGTGATCTTACGTTATGCTTTCAGGTCACTGGGCATGTAGGTCCAGGGAGACCTTTGTCTGAGGCACAAAACCTTTGTGGGCTTTTCTGGTCTCCTACTGGTCTGTATCTTTCCCCCATTGGAGGCCAATGATGTCTGACCTCTGGTTCATAAGATCAGGTTCTAATTCTTGTGTCCAACTCCAACTCTGGACTTACAGTTCTTTTGCTACATAAACGGGGTAACACAGTGTGTTACTGAAAGTGGAAAAAAGGGAAGGCATTTGCTTCTGGTCAAGCCCATGGTACTTCGGTCCGAGAGGGTCTTTACGAACCGGTTCGTGCGTGAGTTCGGGTTTTAGATAATCAGCCTGAACAAGAAGTCAAAAAGTTCAACTTCTCTTTTTGATTTTTGGATGGGAAAAAAAAAAAGAAACCAAAGCAGCGGAATTTCAGAAATAAACATTTATTATTTCGCCTGAATATTTCAGATTTTTTACCCTGTCACCTGTTGTTTGAAGTTTTTGTCATGGTTGAGGAGGGTGTCTTTAAAATGAACTTTTTATTTTAGAATAGCTTCAGATTTATGAGAGAGTTGCACAAATATTACAGAGAGTTCCTCTGTACCAGTGCCTACCTTCCTCAATTGTTACCATGACTGAGGTGTAATAATCACATCTAATGAGCCGGCATCGAGGCATCCCTGTTAACTGAAGTCTGTGTCGTACTTGGCTTTCCTGAGGCTTCTCCTCCTGTCCTTTCCTGTTTCAGGATCCCGGCCAGGAGACCCCAGCACGTTCAGCCTTCAGTTGCGGGCAGGCCCCCAGGCTGCGGCAGCTTCACAGACTCTCCCGGTTTTGGCGATCTTGGCAATTTCGAGGAACACCGGTCAGTTGTTTTGTAGGCCCCCCTCAGTCTGGGCTGTCTGACTAGTATGGGATTCTGAGTTTGGGGGAGGAACACCAGAGAGACAAAGTGCTGTTTTCAACCCACCCTACCCCTTGTCCGCGGTGTTGCAAACCTGACTGAGGCAGTGGTGGTCCAGGCTCTCTCCTACAAAATGACCCTTCATCCCCCTTACGCACCGCGTCCTTCGGAAGCAGCTGTGCACACCCTGCACAGAAGGCATGGGCGGTTAGGCCCCGCCTCCTCCAGGGGAGCGTATCCACATAAATTACTTGAAATCCATCTATGTGGGAGACTAGCCTCTCCTCTCTGTTACTCATTTACTGTCATTAGGACTCATGAATATTTATTCTACACTTTCGGTTTTAATCCAATCCCACCTTACTGTCTTGCCCAAATTGTTCTAGCGCTGGCTGATGGGTGCTCTTTCGGCTGCCCCTGTGCCCATCTGACGCACCACTGTCGTGCGTTTTGGATTTTGAGCGCTTCCTTTTCCTTAATTTCTGATGCTGCCAGGTGTCCCAGGCTCACCTTGTCTAGTTCCCGCTGCCACTCTAGGATCACCCTTTCGCCCGCGAGCCCTGGTTCTTTCCTCCACGGAGAACGGTGTTAGAAGCTGTGATCCGGGGGCGCAGTGGTGGCGTGCCGCCGCTTGGCGCGTTATTTTAGAAGCTGACTCGGCAGGACTCTGGCGCGGTGTTTCCAGCCCCCCACAGTTAATGCGATTTTTATTCCTGAATAATTTGATTTCAGTGTTTATTTGGAATCTTTTGGGAAAAAAATTAAAAACTCAATATCCAGGGAGGAAAGCTCCCCCATCCAGCAGTTCACAGCAGGTGCCCACCGGCCCCACGTCCTCTCTGACAATTGATGGCAGTGTGTGCTTTCTGGGTTGATGCAACGTTGTTTGCCTTGATAAAGTCCCTCTCCTCAGTTAACACTCATACGAAGTTATACTAATTTATCACTAATAAATTATCTTTTCTGTGATGAGGAGCTGCTGTGATTGTTCATATAGATATATTTTTATTATATATAAATAAGAGCTTTAAAATATTTGGATAGATATTTCAGGTTAAAAAAATAAGCACAGGAAGTAATGGCATAGACTCCTATCCATGCCGACCTGGCTTGAGAAATAAGACTTTTCGGATACTGCTCCCTCCTTCCTCTGCCAAAGGGAACCACCATCTTGAATTTTTATGCATGTTTTTATATTTTACTAACTTTGCACGAATCCCGAATCAATATGTAGTATTGTTTAGTATATTTTAACTTTACGTAAGTGGCCACATACCATTTACAGCTTCACCTTTCTCTACATAATTGCATATTTTTGGTATTTTTCTTACATCGCATTAGTTTATTAATTTTCACTGCTATGATTCAATTGTATGAAAATAGTATAATTTTTCAATAATTTATTGATAATGGTAATACGTTTTTTTTATTGTTTCACTAATAAAATCTCTGGTGCCGTGAAGACAAATAAGGTTTGGGTAGGCTGCAGGGTTTTCATTTGTAGAGGTCGCTCTGCTCCCTCACCCCGCCCCCAGCTGTCCTGGACGTAGCCCTGACCCTCACCCACCCTGGGAGGTTCTGCTCCCCAGGACAGCCTTGGGGGGAAACTCTTATTTTGAATTAACAGTCCCAGAGAGTTTCTCATGGTTACTGTCATAAACTTACGCACAGTGTTGATAATGCCTGGCTGAGTCGTGATCTCTGAGTTATTCTGACATCAACAGTCTTATTTGAGGAGATCCTCGGTATTGGTAATTTCTTTTGTCATTGATTCAAATATGAGATAAAATGGTAGTCAAGTCACAGTCCTGACATTCAATTGCTTATCTTATTGCAGGGCTATGTGAGCTGCCAAACAAAACCATTAGTTTGTTGTAAAATCATGTCATATATACACGCATGCACATATACACACACACGTGTGCATGCCCACACATATATTTATAGTTGGTCCTCCCTATTCGTGAATTCAGTTACACCCTAAAATTAATCCGTGACCGCGAAACGAAGACTAACGCCGCTTTTGCGAGCCATTTGCTGGCGCGCGGAGAGCATCGGGCATTCGCGCCTGCCGGCGCCAGCGGAGAAGGAACAAGGCCGTGGCCTGCCTTTCTCCTCTGCCTTTTCGTTTCAGCCCTCACACTGCAAACCAGTGTCCTTTTTACAGTTTGCTTAATGCCATGGTTTTCGCATTTTTCTTGGTGACTTTGATGTCTCGAACGGCCCCCAGGTGCAGCGCTGAAGTGCTGGGCAGGGGTCCCGAGTGCGGGGAGGCTGTGGAGGGGGCTCGGGGGAGGCCTGTGTGCTAGACTGGCCCTGCCAGGCGGGTGCCGTCGTGCTGTCTGCGTGAGTTCAGCGTTAATGAGTCAACAGCGCGTGTTAGGTTAGGTGCCCTTTAACACAGACATGCAGAGAATGAGGTATGCATTGATCCGGTGACGAAAATATTGTGACCAGAGGCTAAAAGAAACATACATTTCTATTTCCCCTGGAGGCAACATTTAATGTTCACTAATTCAGCGTCCCAGTAACTTTATAGAACACTTTATAGAATTGACTGTAGATACAACAGAAAATGTCAGTGATGTAACATTTTGTTTCAGATAGATGCCTATACGTAAGTATATTTACACATTTGTCTGTGTGATCTGAGTAGTCATGTAAAATGTATTTCTTCCACTTGCTCACGGTAGAAATGTTTCAAAGTCAGTGATCTGTGTGGTTTTGGATGAAAGCATTTAAATAGAAGTTTCCCAGGACTGAAGATTAAAGATGAAACTAATTGATACATCTAAAATAATATAAATCATTTAAGAAAAATGTGCGTTGGGAAGTTCTAAATAACTTTCTATAAATAATAGCTCCATTTTCAAGAGATCCAACAAAATTACCAAATCTATCGACAGCCCCCACTCAGCTAAATGTCTAGAGGGCTTTCAGCAGCTCAGGCTGGCGCATCTCAAAGCCCCTGGATGTCTGAGGTGACGGGGTCAGCTCTGGGCTTCACTGTGTGCCTGTGCTGCTCCTGCCGAAGGGACGTGTAATTCTCCGTGGCGGGGGAGCTGGGAAGGATCTTTCCACTTGACCTTTTGGGCATGAGTACAACCTGAGAAAACGCCATCAAGGAAAAGCGAATGAGAAGGAGATATGAGGCCCTTAGGGAACAGCCTACCTGATGCTGGTCATGGGCAAGGCACAGGTGAGGTCGGTAGTATCCGGAGCATATAAGACGTTATTCATTTCAACAGTTGGGGTCAAGGAAACTTCAAGGACGCAAACATTCTTCGGATCTCATCGCTGAACCTCACGTTCCCTATCGCCCCTTTAACATCCAAGACTAATATACATTAAAAGGTGTTTTGTAGGAAACCGCTGCCATAGAAAGTCTCGTGTCTTTAGATTGCCCTAATGAAAACCAAACACTAATCTCTAAAATTGGCGCTGTCGATGTTACGGAAATGAATTTGACTCGAAACTTGTATTTGATCGGTTGCGTCCTCTCGCGTCATCTAGACCCGCTTTCTTTGTAACGTGTTTCGGCCCGTCAGGACAGCAGCGCCAAAATATTCACAACGCAAGCTTTGGGAGGCTTGTTTCATTGCCTTATAGTGTGTTATCTTTGGCTGCAAGTTCAGCTTTTGTGTTTCCTCTTAGGTAGAAGATTCTTTGCCTGAAGGGTCAGGGACCCTCTCAGAGAGCAGGTGCGGAGGGATGCAGCAGGCCCTCTCCAAATTCTGTCGGCCGGGCTATCACCCCTTCTGCTGGGATTCCTGCCCCTCTGCGGCTGCCGACTGGCTACTGATGGGCCTCGGCTCCTCATTGGTCCCTGCTGAGACGGAACAGCGTCTCCTGTGCTGCTTTATCATTAGATTATGGTCCACAGAGTCCTTACGGTCTAGTTAAAGCCAACTGAGCTTCTTATAAAGCCAATTTTCTCACCGGAAGGTTCCAAGTGGTTTCCATAGACATACAATTGGGTCCCCCTGGTTCTTTTCTGGGGGGTAAAACGTTCTGAGTCAGCGGCCCTTGTGAAAGGTTGCCTTTTCCAAGCAGGTGCCTCTGACTCTGAAGGACTGTGGTTAGAGTCAAGAGTTATTTTGAAACTCCCAGTCTCAGCTCTTCCTGCCTGGCCGCCTGGTGTACCAGATGGCTTAAATGTGTTGCTGCGTCACTGTTGTCCGTTGACTCAGCTAGACTGTGACCGGAGCTTTACCTCAAAGCCCTCGAGCCAGAGGAAATGGCCAGCCAGGAGCAAACAAACAGGCCCACGGGCCTCTGTGTTTACTATAATCAGCCGCTCAAATGGGGCGCCGCTCATGCAGTGAGGGACTCTTTCTGCATCGGTAAAAGAGACATTTCTGACCATGTCTGATGGCAAAAGTCACGGTGACAGCAGCAGGGGTTGCCTCAGGCAGACACCGTGGGTAAAAGTGGGCAGGGAAAAAAGCGAGACATTTCACCAAACACCCTTTGGGCTTTGCCTACTGCGTATGTATTATCTACTCACAAATAGAAAGCATGAAAAAGTGAAGATGGGGGAAGACAAAGAGAAGAGAGAGGGCGCGAGTAGGTCTGCCCAACTACTTGGACTAAGAAGGAGGCTTAGGCATGCAGAATTTTCGAGAATGTTCTGTTGTTATTGTGGTTTGGCCTCTGACTTGTCTGTGCTTTTCAGGACCAAAGGTACATCTCTGGGGGAATCTTGGATGCACTCTTTTGCAGGTTTGGCTCCAGCAAGTGCTCTCCCGTGCAATGTGGAGGCATGTGCCGTTTTGGACCTCATGTTTAGCTTTGAGCATTTACCATAGGATCAGAGGCAGGAGATGCTAAAGACTGTCCTTGAGAATTAGTGCATATCTTTCTTCCTTTTCTCACTAATGAGAAGGCTGATGCTGGGGGCCACCCTGAGAGGCACCCCATGGCTGGGGTGAGGCCAGGTCAGCGCTCTTTCTTCAATCTGTCACACCTGGTCACTTAAGTAGGGGACAGTAGGCATGACTTAGTTGACAAATACATGCACATTTGAAGGCACAACTTGGCCTCAGTGTCCTGAAAGCCCAAAGATTCTGTGTGATAAAATATTTTAAGTAAAAACATAAAAGTCCTAGTGAAGATAATTGCACCAAGGGACCAACAACATAAAATGCCAGTGCATTTCATTTGCACACTGGAGCGGACGTTTGTGTGGGAAAGGACAGATTTACACAGCAATGAGCGTCCGCCCATTGGCGCCCCATGTGAGAATGACTGGTTTCGCTCTCCTTGCCTGTGTGTTTACCTTTGTGCCCCCGGGAAAGTGGCAGCAGAAACAGGAACACTGGCCAGAGGGCCTGCTCCCCCAAGACCTCCAAGGAGCAGCCAGCCAGGGAGGCCTTACATTAGAAAGGCATTGTAGGTGATCAAAATCCAAAAGGTCTTGTGAGCATATATCAAGAAGCACGTGAGACAAGGACACTGTGTTGTCCCGGTGCAGCTGCCAGTTCTTAAGAAACAGGCATCTCAACAGCAAGGGGAGAATGCCGGAGCTGCTCTGGACTTTGCTCAGCAACGGGGCTGAGGTCTGCCCGCCAAGTGGCCTGATTCGTTTTTACCTGTTTTGCAAAAGCCCCTGAAGTCATCTCCTGACAGCGTGCTTCGTTATTGCAACCCGCCTGCACGTGGCTGCCAACAAGCACGCAGAAAATGCACCTGTGCCCCCGCCGGCGTTTCTGAGAGGCCCCTGTTGGCTCTCACCGCCTTCCGTAGACAGTGAAAACTCCCTCAGCGGCAAAGCCCCTCCCAAGTGAGTCCCCGTCAACACCCCCGCCCCACTGTCCCCGCCTCTCCGAGCTGCTGGAGTGCGCTGTGGTCCGTCCTGTCTCCAACACTGGGTTACCTGCAACTCTAAGGTCCCTCCCCCTCCTTAAAAAAAATCCGTTTTCTGTGTCTGCTTGATGTTTCGGTCCAAGCACCATGTCATTTCTTATTTAGTCGTCGAGCGTCATCGTCCCTGGGGAGATTAAGGCGCCTGAGTCAAGGTCTCTGCCCTGGAGACGCCTCCGTCTGTGGTAGGCAGGCGGCCAGCGGGTGCAGACGCAGGCGCAGGCACAGGCTTCTGGAAGGTAGTAAAGAGGCGGGAATATCCCGTGACTCTTCCAGGCTGTCCCGGGGCCCCTGTCAGGGTTCTCAGCATCACCAAGTCACTAAACGTGCCATACACTCATCACGTGACCCCGAATCCTTGGCTGTCTGTCTCCTTGAGTGGGAACTACGGCCTGTGCTGTGGTAGGTGACGCCAGACTGTTTTCTCCCTAAGTGAATACATAGGGGAGTAACTTCACCCGGGAAGTGTTGGAACCCTGCGGGACCCAGCCGACGGCATGGAGCTGGACCAAGAGGTCAGGCCCAGAATCTGTGCCGAGCAGGCCGGACCCTCCCTGAAGCACCAATAATGAAGGACAGGAATTCAAGTCTCCGGGGGAAGCCGTTCGGCAGAAGGGAGAATGGAACAGATACCAGAAACAAGACCCTAGGGGCTGGCGAGAAGGAGGGGTGCCAGTTTAGCCTTTGGCGAGCCCGCACAGACAGTCCCATCTGTGCTAGCTGAACTTCAGCCCTGGGAGAGCTCCGTGTTCCTAACAGGATGTCCTGTGTCCCCTCCCTCACACCTTCCCCACTCCCTTGTTTACTTCCTCTTCAGTGAGCTAATTCGGTTTCTGTTTCATGCAGCACTGGACTTCATGCTGTTGATGCATCGAGGTTTGCAGCAGAACACAGAGTTCACGAGCTGCGGAGGGTCCTGTCCCGACTGGCCGAGTTTCCGTTGGCCGTCACGGGTTTATGTCTGAAAAATACTCTCGGGTCAGCTAAACCATTGTGCCGAGATAATGGATAGAGTCTTGTTATCTGAAAATGAAAATGACTTGGACTACTATAGCCAAGAGAAGGAATGAAACATATCAGTCATTTGCATTATTCAACCAGTTGTCCTTGTTGTTGCTTTGTTTTAGTTTAAATGATCTAAAAGAGTGTCCCGAATTGCCACCCAGGACACGGAGATGCAGCTTCCACGGGCACACGAGTGTCCAAGTCTCCGTGATTATCCAGCCACAGTAGTAAATGGAGCCATGACGCAGGGACAGTTGGGAAAAATATTGAGGGCAAACTGTCAGAATAAAGCCTCCTAGAATCGTAACGAGGTCAGACGTATAGGGTTGGACAAACAAGGGGCCGCCAGTAGTCTTCAAGAACAGGAACCAATTTATCCTGGAATTCATGTTACATACAAATTCATCAATTATGTCAAGCTTTTTCCAGTTATTCAAAACTAAGAAATGTTTTTGGAGGTATTCCAAAGACTTCTAAATTTTTATGAGTATATATAAAAAAGAAATCTGTCTTTTCTGGTTTTAGGGACCCGTGGATATGTATGCTATACTTAGTTGCGGGAACTTCATGGGTTCCAGGACGTCTACGTCGTTTTCAATTATGTTCTTATGTTAATGATTTATTATCGATATGTCATTTACGATAATCTATCTGCAAATCCTTTTAAGAAGGAATCAGAGGCTTAAATAATGAATAGAGGATATTTCCCGCCTCGTGACTGTATCGATGGACTTCTCATACTTTGTATTTGGTTGGGTCAGAATCGAACTCCTTTCCCAGTCGGGACACCAGGCTCCTCCCAGGGGGCAGCAGACTTTCGTTTTTCCTTCTAGGTTCAAGACCTGACCTGGGATTTTGAAACAGTGTGCCGTCTAAAATTCTTGGCAATAAAAAAGACCGTGACTGTTATTATTGTATGAGGATATTAATGATTACAGACCTTTATTGAAAATATGTACCTACATGATTAGTAACTAATATCTTGACAAGTCGTTTACAGATCCCTGCTTACAGAGGAGGAAGACCAGGTCCAAGAAGGGTCTTAGAGCTGGGATTTTATATCTTATTCTTTGGATTTCAGTTAGCCTATCGATTATGCACTCAGTGCTCCCAAGCACAGCCTGACCCAGGGGGAATTCGCTTGGGAAGCTGTTGCACGAAACCTAAAGGAGAAAAGTGCCACAAGCCGAGGTCCACTGACTCGGGTCCCCCCTTTTTTGGTCTCCCACACCCTGTGAGATCCGCACTTCCAAACATCCATTGCTTCTTGCCTTGAAGATTCTCCTCTCCACAAAGCTCATTGGACTCCTCTCGCCCTGTTTTAGAGAGGAAAACTGACTGCACATGTGGTTGTGGGAGCCTTCCGCCGAGAGCAGCACTACAATGGAGGGGCACCACACATCGGGCTGGGTTTTTCCTGTGATCCAAGTCATACTTGTCCGCTCATTATCACATGAGCACTCAAGTCAGGAAAGGAGGAAGGCTAACAATGTCCTAGCCCTTTTGCAAAAATGGCTCAAACTGTTAAAAGAAGAGACAATTAGACATTTTGAACATGCAAGACAGTTTGAAATTATAGAATTCTTATTAATTGTTTTAATTTGTATAATAATTTTTTGGCCATTTTTAAAGCTTAACTATTATATAGAGATATATGCTGAAGTACTTATGGATGAAACAATATAATGGCTTAGATTTGCTTTGAAATAACAAGGAAGTGAGACGCGAGTAGAAATGGGGGCCAGCTAAGACCAACCATGAGTTGGTAACTGTGGGAACTATTTCCTGTGTATATGGGAGTTCATTATTAATTCTGTCTACTTCTTTTTAGCATTTAAAACTTTCTGTAATGAGAAGTTGAAAAAACTAAGTCAGAGTTTTATGATGCTCTGTGCACAATGTGTGACCCTTCTCCTCCCTGCCGTTAAGTTAGATCTCAGACTAGGGGCCGTAGGGCTGGATGCAGAGAACCGCAGTCGGGGTCAGAGCCGGTTAGGAGGGGGTGTGTCTGTGTGCTTTTCGTATGTGTTTGATCATATGTGCACATAGGTCATTGATTCAGTGAAAAATCAACCCTGCATAGTAAAGCTTATTAGTGTAGACCCCTCTTAAAGATTCATATATTGAATCACTCATGCCCCTTTTATTAGTTATGTGGAAATATATACTAGCCCTTGAGGTGTAAAAATATTTTTACTTTTCATATTTATTAGCTATTCCATTAGCACATTTGAAGGTAAACATTATTCCTTTTGCTCAATCATTATAAAAGCTTTCAGAAAGTCTGAATAACTTCCCTAACATTCATTGGATCAGTAGCACAGAGAATAAGACCCTGTTAGTGATTATTTTTAGCTCTCAGTTTACCAATCTTCATGTTGCCTTAACATTCCCATGAGTTTTAGTCACAATTTTTGTTTTTTAGTATAACAAAATCAAATATTTTAAAACTTAGGCATCGTGGAACAAGTTCAGATAATGAAGTGCCAACTGGATTTTGGCAGCATTCCTTGCATATTTGTCTTCAAGAGTCAAAAGTAATAGGAAAGAAATTAGGCAGATAAAAGCAGCTGGGTTCCGCAGGAACGGAGTGGCCGCGGTCCACTCAGAGCTGTGGAATTCTGGGCTCTGCCGACGCAGCGCCACCACCGTCCTGTCTGATCAGTTTCAGCAGATCCGCTGGATTGAGTTAACATCCGGAAATCCTCTACTCCAACGAAACTAAACAGCTCTGCCTTAAGTCCACAATGTTTAGTCACTGCTCATGTGAATCCTTTTTACGTTCTGAAACTATTATACATGGCCTGTCACTGAATTACTTTCAATTAGCGTTCCCTCGTTGAGTTTTGCCAGGAAGCTCACCCTATCTTCGGACCAACTAACACGGCGTTCGGAGGCACTCGGGAGAGAGTGCTATACTTCTTTTAATGACAGTGCTTTTGAAGTCTAAGTTTTAAGCAGGTTTTCTTTGTCTGCTCCCCTGACTTCACTGCCGTTAGTAAAAGGTGAACCTGTCTTACCACGATCTCTCCGTTATGCTTCCCCCCCAAGTCTAGCATTTTTTAGGTTTTAGTTGGAGCAACTTTCTATCATTTCCCCCCAGTTTCTTAGACACAATTAAGCAGAGCACATTTGGTAGGCGCTTGTGTGGACTGGGGGGAGGTGGCAGTGTCCGTTAAGGAAGTGCCACCGCCTGGCATAGGGCAGGCGTGAACCGGGCTCTGCCGTGGAGGCCCCGCAGGCTGGACGGAGGAGTCCAGACACGTGACCGAGTCCAGAGCCCTTATCTTTCAGGTGCAGTTGGTTTCTTTTATTCCGTTTCTGCCTAGTGCACCCTGTCAACACCAAGATTATCAAAGACTCCATAAGGACAGTCGCTTTTGATACCAGCAGATAGAAATGTGTGGACAAGAAACGAACAAAATGCGAAGACTACTGTTGCTTGTTGCTAACTGCTCTGCACTCTTGAAGATTTCACGCCAGTTTCTGTACCACAGTAACCTATGCCATTGCTCAGAGAGCCAGTCACTTTGCTGGCGACGGCATTGCAAAGTCATGGACGAGGGTACCCATGTACCCTCTCCCGAACCCAGAAGACTGCTTTCGAAATTGGGGAGTGTCTACCATCTTCTGTGAAAGAGCAGAAGGTCAAAGGAAAAGTATTACAATAATGATACGCCACCATCCCATGTTCTCGTCTAGCCAGTGAAGAGCTCATAATGATAACAGAGGTCTTCCTTCTTACTTGTCACACCGTGAGACAAAGGCACGATAAAGGTCAGGGTTCTAAATGGCAGAGTCTACTCCAGTAACTAAATTCCTCGGCAAGCGTTAACGCTTCCAGATGCACAGGAGGGGAAAAAGAAAAAAAAAAAAAGGAACAGAAAATTTCCAAATGTGCCCAAGGTCTTGGGGACAATTGCTTCTGAGTTTAATCATCCCCCATTTTTCCCTTTCCCAGATGGAACCCCCTCATTCGGGTGTCAGCTGGATGAGCCAACACTGACAGCTCCTCTGCAGCATGGATCCGGGGGACAGAGTGACCAGCATCCTTCAGAGGGGACATGGCACTTAAAAGTCAAATCCACCAAACAATATACCCCTGGGACGTATCGTAAGGAGGCTAGGTCCTGGAATCGTCCTCTTCTATCCCAAAGCTGGTCTCTTAGAATTAATTGGATCGTTTCGACTTGAGAGGATCAGTACATTTTAGAAAATTCCTCACTTCCTGTTGAATGGCTCGCTTGCCGAATGATAAAGTCGGTTCGGAAAAACCTGGGGCTGGCGCTCACGCAGCGTTCCTGAAAGTGGCGAGGAGGGAACCAGAGTCGGCTTTGCCTTAGGTGCCCAGACACGTAAGTCCTTCACGGGAGTCCTCGGCAGTCCCCATGGAAAATAAAAAGCAAAACCGCTGTTTGCACAATTCCTGACCAAGCGTTGAAAAGTATGATATGAAATTCTTATTAAATACCTTACAGACACATATTAACATTCTCATTAATATTAACCATCTTGGTTCAATAAACTTGTGCCATGAAGAAATATGACATCTGTGGAGCATTTAAGCTCAGTAATTGGGTCGCAAAAATACTAAACAAAGACTGAAACTCACTTGGAAATGTTTACTTTTATTTAAAAACAGAATTCTCCAGTGCCTCTCTGCTTTCTGATTTCATCCAGGACAAGAATGAAAATACTGAAATGTGGCAGGATTTCTAAGAGAACGAAAGCCAAGAAACACTGAAAACACAGTCTTGAGATTTCCGGTTTAATTTCCAGGACAAAGAGATTCATTGTCAGTTTATATCATCTCCTTACAGAGATACCTGGGTCAACAAACGCCGATGCCCCCTGTTGCCCTCTGTGGGGCCGCGGGTGCCCCAGCTCGGCTCCGGCCGGTGCCGTTCTCCACGGGGTCGTGTGCTCGGAGGAGGCCGCCACTCTTTCCCACATTGGCCCCTAATCATTCCCAAGGGGAGAAGTGGAACATAGTTGGGATTTTTCTTCTATACTTTCACATTAGTTTATTCTCAGAGCACCTCTCATTTGTGTTTTGGGCCACATGGTGGGTAAAGAAAGAGGGAAGAAGCATTTAACTACTTTTTCTCCCCAAAGACCAATATCATATTTTTGTTAGTAGAGTGCTTTGTTTTGTTTTGTTTTGCTTTGACTCATGGCTTCTGTAAAACTTGGTCAGTCTTTCCCGTTGTATTTCAGTACTCAAGTCAAGGGCATGAAAACAAACAATAGTTATAAGCATAACTTGTGCGTACTCTGAGCTTAGTTACTGTTCATGGCCAGTCTTTTTGTGGCATCATTCAACTCATTATTTAACCTGTGACAGGTGACCCAGAAGAAGGCATCCATTCTGTGAGTTGATGGCAAAGTCCATTCGTGCCCCGGGCTTCACTTGGCACTATTTTCCATAAATGCCATTTCTTTTCCTTATAATCTCACTTTGTTCTTCTGCTCCAAGGTGGGACTAAGTTAGGAAAAAGCATCTGTTCACAGCCAGGGCTCCCCGACGGCCTCGGCATGCACAGTCAGGAAATAAGACAAAGAGGGGGGCGAGGGAGGAGACAGAGGTGTTCAGTTTGGTGGCGGGAGGGTGCTGGCTCTGCCCGGACTTGTGTGGGGCCAGAGCACAGTGAACGGATGTCATTATTCATTCCTTTGTTTGCCAGAATTTGTGTCTGGCTGTGTCCTGGCATATCACTGCGTCTTTGGATACTTTGCTGTATCTCTCACACCCGCTTCTTCTGCATGCTCATAGCCGCCGTCCTTTGTCAACTTTTAGCATCCTATACTTGACAAATCAGCCTCAGCCCCTTACCTGGAAAAATAGCTACCTAGTGGCAAGCCCAGGTGACCGTCCATGAGGGCAGTAGGTTGATGTCGGGGATAAGCTGCCCTGAGAGGCCGGGCACAGCAGATAAAGCCCTCTTTGGGCTCAGCTTACCAGACACTGGGCCCCTGTCTCAGACCACCACGTGAAGCTACTCTGCACTCATGCTTTTGTCGCTGCCTGTACCGCTGTCCACGACCAGTGTTCTCCAGGGCCGCAGCCACCCACCTGGAAGCTCCTGGCGGTACTCTGGTCTGGTGGGTAGGAACGACTGCCTTCTCTCGTCCCACTCTGACCACTGTCCCTGGTTTTTACTCTCTGTTTATACTTTCCAGTCCCCTTCTGCCCTGCATCTACTTCAGACCACCAGCCCTGAACAACACGGGAACATGGGACTTTGGTTTTCCGTGGCGATTAACTGTCAGGCTCACTGTGATCCCCAGGTCTCCGTCAGCAAGGAAATCACTCTAGTGATTTGTCTTCTTTGTACAATGTGTGTTCTCTTCTCAGAAACACTCACCAACGATGTTTTTATAAACGCACATTGGTCTCTGTTGGAAGGGAAGGCAAAGGGGCTACTTTCCATCTGGTGAATGACCAGCGTGGGTTGGGAGGGTTCTAGAGTGATTAGAAGACTCTGCCAGCTGGCAGGATATTTTCTGTGCCCTGGTCTTTTATGCTCTGGTGCAATCCATTTTAAAGAGATAAAACCCACTCAGACCACACCAAGGCTATACTGTCCCCCTGGCCCCACTCCCTGACTACCTCCTTTGTTCTCGTGTTTTCTGACCCCTGAAGGAAGCACGTTAAGCATCTTGAACTTCGACTCTTCGTCTAGCTCTTCCCTTCCCTGCGCGTCCTTGGTGCTATGTTCTGCTCTTAGTTTCCCACGAATCTTCACTTTTTCCTGCCTGTAGCTTTTGATACAGACGAGCCATAGACATGTCAGCCCTTTAGATACAAATTGCTGAAGTCACCTTGCTTTTGATTTTGCCCCCTGCCAGCCCAGCCCCTCATCTTTTACTCCCCTCCCAGTTTGGACCCGTCTGTCATCCTCAGCTGTACCTGCTAATCTTGCTTTCCCAAGCTCGGGCAGCCTTCATGGTTGAAACTCTTTCCTTTGGCTCTTTTCAACCTCAGGCACACGGGATGGGATTTCCTCTTGCCCTGTCCCCAGCTCCTGAGACCCTAAAACCTGAGACAGTTTACTTTCCTGGTTCAGAGGATTTGGATCCCCCAGGAAGGACCTTCTGACAGGAAGTGCCGATTACTGATGTTTCTCTCTTCCGGTGTATTCTTCACCCTTCTCTTCCCAGCCCCGCCCCCCCAGAGCCGGGACTCCACCCCCGCTCTCTGGACTCTCCTTTTCATTTGGGCTCAGCAATCTGGAGATTAGCAGACAGAAGATAAGGGCAGGCAGAGTTTCCTTCTCCCTGCTTCTCCTTCCCTGGGGTGGGCACCGGCGACCTTCCTTTACCTGTGGTCACTGCTGTTTTAGCTGGGTGGCCCTCTTCTTCCGGTGCTGGCTCTCGCTGAGCGACACGATCCTCTTTTTGTCTCGTTGAGTGCAGAGGAGATAAAAGCTTTCCGCCGTAGCTAGCCTTTCCCCTGCGCCCTTCAGACAGCCTGGACTGGGCCCACACGCCTGTAAGCAGTTACGTCATGGAGCTTTCTTCAGTCAGCCCTTCGACCGCACCATGGGTTCCCCGCAGAATGCCTGACCGACACGGGAGCGCTGAGAAGGTGCAAAGCATGTGTAATTGGTGGGAACGGGTCTTGATGAATGTGGCCGTTCCTTGGGGGACAGTGAGGCGAAGCTCCCCTCTGTGCCTCTGAGTTATGCGTGCAGCCACCGGAGGCAGATGGGAAATAAAGCAAGCACTGTCAGGAGGGTTACTTGAGGGATGGAGAGAGTTGGTATTTTCTCTCCGCGGGCATGAACTCCAGTGGGCACCCTCCGCCTTCTGCCGAGTGCCTTACAGAAGACACAGCAATGGGTGCTGGGACCGGCCCAGGGAGGGTCAGAGCAGAGTTCCATGTGCGTGAGTCAGCCAGTCCGTCCCCGAAGCCCTGGGACGGCTGTCCTCCACTGGGGCAGTGAACGTCTGCCCCGCTGGAGTCAGCACGTGAATTAAATGTAAAACCGTGTAAGTTGGGGACCGGCAGAGGAAGAGCGGCAAGCAGGGTCCCGTCGGTGTCCCCAGTGAGGGCTGGGCAGCACACAGAGGGCACACAGAGTCATCGCTGGTGGCACTACAGACTTCGGTGACTCTGCTTCATACGCCGAGCAGGGAGGCACGCCCGTGGGTAGCTTCTGGTAAATAAATAGGAAGGACAAAGGATACGGGGCATTTCTGCAGGAGCCAGTGAGCCCAGCGAGACACTAAGCCGTCCTGCTGTGCGGGCCCCCTTTCAACGGAGCCTCACAGGCGGCCACCACATTATTGCTTAATCCACTGGGATACAACCCAACAAATCTCCGTACCTTTAGAGCCCATCGGATTGCAGGAAATTTGGGGTATTCAATCACTGCGTGCAGACTTTGGTATTTTTGGTCGAAAACATTGAGGTACGCAGCCAAATTTAAGTGGCGAGTTTAGGAATTATCTGGTAAATTATTCTGTGCCAGCAGCTAAATGGGATGACTCTGGACCCAAGTTAATTTGTTTTGGCCTCTTCAGCCAATCTGACTTGGCTGTGGACGGCAGGCCAGAGCTAACAGATCGCGGGCCTTCAGACAAGGGACCATCATTAGCAGAATGAAATGGAGTCCTGCTCAGGGAAATCATGAAATCCCTTGAGTTTCAGCCGGGATTAAAAATGAAGAGTGAAGAACATTATATATTTAACTTTTTTCTTTTTTGACACTGATTAAACACTGATTGAAAAAATAGAAGTTCTGTGTTCTAAAATTTTCGGTCCTCGAGAAAAACGAGTAACGATAAATGTTCACCTTTTGACCCGTGCCAGTTGAAATGGCTGGCGACACACCCAGTTCGCTGGGTTTCTGTCGCGCATTCGTGGTACGGAGCTGACTCCAGGCACTTCCCCCGTCTTTGCCCCGAGTTGAGTCTCGAGCCTCTGTGTCTCTCTCTCCACGTCTGTCTCTCTCAGGAAAGAACCGCACAACCGCGCTCACGCTGAACAAAGCGATTATTTAATGGAATCATTCCACTGTGAAACCAAGTTATTTTAATTGGCTTAAAATAATATTAAATGCTGAAAGCCAAGTACATGACCTCTGGCCCTGCTGGTGTTTGAGATATCATACTCTTCATACTTTCTGGTGAGAGTCTCAGGCCCGTCTCTGAAGAAGGGCCAAGTGTAAATAAATTCATCGTGTTTAGATCAGGGTCTTGCCAATGTATATCATGTCTCATATGAGCCCGTATTATAAAACTTCCTTCTCTGGGTTTTACAGCGTTTTTGTTTGCTGACATTCGGGGTGTGTCTAGAAAGTGTATTTTTGATTTCCCCATCTCACCTAGGCAGAGCGCCCTGGACTTTAGGGATCTGGTTTGTACTTCGTGGTTTATTTTTTTGGGGTTGTATATTTCCTACATTTTGTTCATGTGCCCTTGGACTTCTTAGGAAAAGCTTGACAGCTCGTTTTTATAAATCAATAAATAAGTAAGTAATACAGCGAGGATCAAAGGCCACCACAGCGCCGTAGGGAGACTTGGGTTGTCCTAGGAACTTATGTACTTATAATGATGATATCCTTGGACCCAAGGCCCAAGGCGTTTTTCATGGGAACTATTAGATTCCATACAAGATCAACAGTGACAAACACTCTAGGAAGATAATTAAAATTCAGCAGGCTTCTTTTACAGGCTGCAGAGATTAGCATTCTCATGTCTTCCTCTTTGGCCTGACTTCTATCTGGGTTTCAGAATTCCCTTGTTTGACTTCCAAAAGCTACTCTGTTCATACCTCCTAAACCCAGAGGCGTAACTGAGAGGGAACGAAACTTGAAATTCTTGAATCTGTAAGGAGTGCGCGCGCACGCCCGAAGGAGCTAGGTCCTACACAGGAATTCTACCCAGGGGCAAACATGCCCGTCAGCCTACCTGCCCCAGGTCGGGCTTGGAAACAACCCTTCCGAGAGGGGACGGGGCGGACTTTCCTTCTTGTGAAATCCACCAGGTTTCCTCTGGGAAGAAACAGAGCTTGAGAGGGGTCCCCCTGAGGAGCTGTAATCTAGAATGGTCCCCTGCGCGTGTAGCTAGTCCCCTGGCCCGTTCAGCTCGGGGCCGGGCACAGAGGACTCAGGTGTCGTTTGTGGAATCCACCAACGAATAAACAGGACTTCTCGGGGCAGGTGGAGAAAACAAGAACTCGATAGCCTTAAATCTCTTAACTATTCGCCTTCATTCCAAAACGACAAGAGCCCACTGGACGAAAAAAGGAAAATAAAACACAAGGAAGTGGGGAAAAAGGAGAGGAATCGGGCGCGAGAGGAGAAACAAGATTCTAGCACTTTATTCTGACAATGTGATTGCGGGCTCTTTTGGTATGTTAGTATGTTTAGTTTTGTCTGTTACACTGTCTTGTTTTGGCTTTGTCTTCCAATTTTGTGGAGAATAGTGCTGGACAGACGTAAGTAAAATTGTAGTGGTTGAAATTTTTTCTAAAAGCATTTGCATAACCCTCCCTTACGTCATTTTATTCCCAAGTAATTACAATAATAATAACCATAGCAGTAAAAATAGCTCCTGGGCTTCGGAGCCTTGCTCTACGCCAGGCCTGGGCCCGCTGGCGCCGTACACGGAGGGCACTGACAACGCGGGCTTACAGAGGGGACACCGCATTTCTCTCGTCGTCCTACAGGGACTGCGGACTAGGGGGCTGAAGGGAGTGGAGCTCCTTTGCCCGAGGTCACGCAGCGCGCCTGTGGCGGGCCAACCCAGGCTGCCTTTCCCTGCGCCCTCTTCCAAGGCACCCAGTGTCTGCAGTGGGTCCCACCTTCCAGACTCATGCTTGCCGTGAAGCCGCCGCGGCCTGTGGGGCATCCGGGCGGCCATTCCTAACCTCACACCCATCAGAACGCGCGTGTCTGGCGTCCTGAGAACCACATGCTGAGAAATGGATCCTTGTGAATGGATTAAGAGCACACTATGAGTTAGTCTGCTGTCATCTCAAGGAAATCCATTTGGAAGTTTCACGGAGGCTCCGGGAAGAGTGTGCTTTGCCCAGAGGGGTGACTCCAACACTGGGGAGCTCAGACAGTGGGCAGGTCCCTGGGGAGGGGCTGAGGCTGGTCCCGGTCCCCCTTCAGTGCCCTTTGCGTCACACTTGAAGCACAGGTGCCTTTTTGGCTTATGCTCTGGGAAGATGTGACACGGGGCAGAGTGTTGCATGTCCCTTCACTGTTTATGAGTAATTGTGCCCAGGTGTGTTCATATGTGCCTACTTGTGGCCCCTTCTGGCTATGAGAGCCCCCGGGCAGTTCTGGCCTGTATCCTTTGGGGCCTGGCAGGATAGTTTGACACTGCAGAAGGGACTCCATGTCCTTTGTGACTGACCTCCAGGCACACAAGATTCTCTAGGGGTGAGAGGAGCATGTTCTCCATGAGCGCAAAGTTCTTCCTTGACTGGTGTTATTTGTTATGAGTGTGATGGAGGAAAAGAGAGAGAAGGAGAGTGGAGAGAGTGAGAGGAGAAGGGGAAATCTATCTATCATCTATCTGTCATCTATTTATCTATCTATCTAGCTATCTATTGGAACAGCCCTGGATTTAATTTGGAATTGAATGTACATCTGAGCCTTTCTATGAGATGTTTATGTTCAGTTTTTAGGTAAAGGTTTTATTCATTCCTCAGACATACTTCTCTTTTTTTTAGGCCTTACTCATTAAAAAACACCTACAGACTTAAAAATGTTTTCCTTATGAATCAATTTTTTATTTGACAGAAGTGAAGATACTTGCACCCATGAAAAATGCCATGTGCTTTTGAAGTGTTCGGAAAAGCAGCCCCCTGGCCCTGAACCGCGCCGAGGCAGGAGGAAGGGGAGATAATGAGACGGGGGGGATGTGGAGTTTAACGTGGGGCTCGAGCAAATGGCGGGAGGAGGCGCAGAAACAAGAAACAGTTAAAAATAGTGACTCACATGGCTTTCACTCCAATAAAACATGGAGTGAGGCAATTAGCGCTTAAACGCCGGAGGAGGCGAGATGCCGAGAAGGAGCCCGGAAAAGGCGGACAGATTTCTCGTCTGCAAATTGAAATTCATAGGACCAACAATTCCTCTGCCCGAAGAGATCTATCTGCTGTTGTTTCTTCTCCTGCTAGTTGACAAAATGACTTCCTTTCCTTTCCACTTTCTGAGATGCGAACCAATCTGTTCTAAAAGCCTTGGTCTTCAGTTTTCTGAAAACATTCCACAAGGTGTATGGTAAAATGTGTTCAAGTTTTAGAAAATTCTCGTCACTCCTGTGAACCTGGGGCTCCCTCTGCATGTGGACACAGGAGGTGCCTCTCGGCTGTTGGCTGGAGGTGGCTCGTCCTGCCGGGTTGACGGGATTCTGGGCCACGACGACAGGGGTGGGCCGCTCTGCGATGCCCCTTTACCTCTTCCTCGTCATTAGTTATATTGTTAATGTACCTTTGTGTCAGGTCCTAGGACAGTGAGGCTCAGGGTCCCTGCAGTGAGCGCTCATTCCACGGGGAGTCGTGGAAAGCTTTTCCGAGCAGCCTGGCTATATCTGTCTTCCTGGAATGGTTGACTGGAAGCCAGCGCTCATGTAAGTAGGGTCCTGGACAGCTTCTAGAAACCCTCTTGTTTCTAGGAACACAGTGTGTTCTCAGTAATTAGTACTCACCCAGTGCTGGTAGAATGCATGGAAGGATAAAATAGCACGAAAAGGAGGTTCATGGGTTATGCCAACAAAATGACACCTTCACCTTAGACTTTGGGGACAGGAAGAATGCTTTGACTTCTAAGTGGAGTTCAGTCTAACAAACATCTCCCTCACTCTGCTCTTAGTTGTTTACATTTTCAAAATCCTATCAATTCATCTTATAATAGATGTGTGCTTCTGATGGGGTCGTTTTCCACTCTATCTCCAGTTTTCCTTGAGATTGATGGTGCGTGTTAACAACCAGCTTCGCACTTAGGAAGCGTGGCCGGTGACACACTTCTTTCTATGAGCATTGAAAATCTCCCCATGTTACTCCATTCGCTGCAAGACGATATTTTTTGTGGAGAAATCTCTTTATCAGAGTTTTGTCGGCCGCTTTGGTCTCCAACTCCCACCCACGTATGTTCAGGTCGAATTTCCCGCACTGGTCTGGGAGCCCAGTTCCCAGAACGACCTGCGCATGGGTTACGATGCTGGTTCCCAGGCTCTGAAATGAACCGATGAAATCAAAGTCTAGCGCTTGGGTTCTGAAATCTGCATTTTTCCAAGCTCCCAGCATGTAATTCTTATGACAAGTGGAGACCCACTGGCCTCACATGTGGACTGTGCTCAGGGCAGAACGGCAGTAGGTTCTGTCTGTAGTGGCTTGGCCACTGTTCCGTGTCGCTCCCCTGCCAACAGCCCCCCGGTATGTACTTCAGGGTAAATTCAGACAAACACATCAGTGGCCTGACTTGTGGCCCATTCAGTTCCAGCGTCTTAACACAGGGGGCCGGGGCTAGTGAGGGGAGCCTACAAGTGACCGGCCCTCCAGTGTGCCACTCTAACCAAGGAATGACTCGGGGGGCAGGGAACCTCCCAGCTCTAAGGCAGCCTGCAGCCATGTTCACCACTCACCAGGCGGCCTTTCTAACACCACTTAGCCTCAGGCCCCTGGAACCAGGGGTCTGAATGCGGCCGAGGCAGAGCCGGCGGCAGCCCCTTGTTGCCCATTGTTCCTGTAGCAGTTTTTAATGAAGGAAAATTCCTTCCCCGCCCTCAGTGGAAACTTGTGCCGTTCCACGACATTTTGGTCCTTGAAAGTAAAAAAATGCAGTCTCAGTCTCAGTGGAGTCGTTTACGATGTCCAGTTTCATGTCATCGTCAAGACTTTGAACTTGACGTAAAGCCGGGTCTCCGTTTTCCCCAGCGAGGCTTTGCGTTGGGTTGTCTGCGCACAGTGGCCTTGCTCCCCATCCCTAGCTCAGTAGCTGCTGTTTCTTATCCCGCCAGGACTGAGCTGGGGGGCCAGACGGGGAAGGGGGCGAGGCGGGCTCTTACTCGGTTGGTACAACCTCAGGATGGTTTGGCATCGGAGCTACAGACTCTTCCGTCAGTCCTTCAGAAGCCGCTGCGGGGGCCACGTGATGTTCCAGCCCATGAACTGAGGGTGCGTGTCTCCGAGCTGGCCGATCCCTCCTCGGCCCGTGGTTTTGTCCCTCCTTCCCACTGGCCCTCCCTCCTCTTCCCCTCGCTCTGTTTTTTCTCTTTCTGTCTTTTGTCTTTGTTGGATCACTCCACACCGATTTGCTTACCCCAAAGTGACGCCCCAAAGTCAGTACTTTAAATGACTTCGGTGAAAATCAAACTTCCCTTCCTTTTTTGTCAATACACATGCCTCTTTCCCCCCAACAAATCCTGGAATGCAGGCAAGTTACAGGACACCGGCAACCTGTCCTTCGCCCTGGACTAGCCGGCCGGCGTTTCTGCCGTCTGTCGCCGTGTAACCGACAGCACATGCAATGGCTTGAAATAACTAGCACTGTTATTTCCAATGGTTCTTCGGGTCGACTGGGTAGTTTCTCTGACTCTTTGCCTGGCTTATCCGTGAGCCACATTCAGCTGGACAGTTGGCTGGGCTGGAAGGCCCGACGTGGCCCCATTCACGTGCCCCGCCGTCGGCGCGGCATTGCCTGGGTGCCTCTCTTCCCCCAGCTCACCTCCAGCGTCCAGTGTCTTTTATGTCCTGCCGGCGAGACCGACTTCCCACGTGTGTCGAGAGACAATGCTACAAGTTGGCTGCAAGGCTTCTTAGGGCTGAGGCATGTAAGTCACACAGTGTCACTGTCATCACACTTCTTGGGTGGAAGCAGGCTCCATGTCTAGTTGGAGGGAGTGACAGAATCTCAAGGCCGGAGAACCTAAATGTCATTAGGAGAGGACTTTGTGGTCCTGTCTTGCAATCTATGACACCAGCTTTTTAGAGTTTTCCAGATTTCATGCAAACACCAGTTCCCAGAGTTCCTGTCCCTGCAGAAGACACATACTGAGCTCTCTGAGAGTCTCCATCAAGGAAAGTCCCTCACCCCGGGCTCGAGAGCAGGCAGGACACCCAGAGCAGCCCCTGCTTCCTGCCACCTGCACCCTTGTACGTCGTCCCTGTGGGGAAGGTGTTTCAGAGTCAGGTCCCCGTTTGTGGATGACCATCAATTCATTACGTGGTCTCATGACTCCTTTGAAATGCAATATATATTTGTCTTTTGATATCTTCACCCAAACTTAAACAGTTTCTAAGACTTACTAGAAGAAGTTTTCCAAAGTGAGACTCTAACTTCTGAGCAAACAGTAACTGTCCGAGCCTTACATGTCCCCGTAGCCGTGGGGCTGGTCCGACACCCCTTCTGGGAGGCTACAGCCCTTTCTGGCAGCGACGTGTCAGAGAGCCACGTGACCGGGTGTGGCTCACTGCGTGTATGTGCCGTGAAGTCCGTGGAGGCTTCTGACAGAGTTCTGAGCAAAGCCTGTCCCTCTTCCTCCAATCAGGCAGCCATCTCATGACCGCGAGGTGACAAGCCTAAGAAAAAAAGGCCAATTCACTGAAAATAGTGCAAGTCCGGGGCTGGAGGAAGATCCTGGCTGAGCCTCCGAATTAACCTGGTAGTGCCACTTCCAGACTCTCATTGTGTGACAGACATATATGTCTTTGTTATTTTGTTACTGATGGTTGAGAATTTTCCTTATACCCCAGGGCATCCTAAGTGATACAGCGACTATTACATGACTGTAGGGCAGGGATTAGTGCCCAACTTTTTCAGATGGAATTAGAAAATAAAACAGGATTGAGAAAGTTAAATAAGTTGACAGAGCCAGGCCATTACTGGTAGAGAAGAGCCTAGATCTGACCTCTAATTTCGAGGATACAGCTCCGATCAGCAAGTATTTACTGAGCAAATCCCTGGAAGGCATGGTCCCCATCTCGGGCCCTGACTGTTGGGAGGCAGCCTGATGGGCGGAAACGGGTGGCAAAGTGAAAAGAATGCAGGCGTTGGGGCCACGGACAGGCCTGTCTCTGCCACTGCATTGCTGCGTGATTGGGGGCGTCTCCCCCTCTGAGCCGAGTTTCCACAGCCGTCCAGTACTCGTGCTGACCTAGCAGGGTTGCGGAAGGATTAGCTGCAAAATGAACTAAGAGAAAGCCTATAAATCCTGCCTCACAACTGTGTCCACACGAGGCTTTGAAGATGTCAGCGGAGTGGCTGAGTTGGGATTGGCTCCCCAAAGGTCGGTGAAGGAGGACAACCTGTCTTGAAAGGCAGTGTGTCCGTTTTGGAGCGAGAAAACCAAACTGAGCCCTTCTGGGAAAACTTTGTCCTTGCAGCAAACCCAGGGCCCCAGCGGAGGTCGGAGTGGTGGGTGGATGAGGCCCCACGGAGGGCCTGCGTCCCCAGCCAGCCTCTTTCTGCTGCGGACCCCTGGGTGTGGGGGACGTCTGCATTGTGTGTGTGTGTGTGTGTGTGTGAAGCCAGTGAGGCAGGTGTGGAGTCCTTTGGTGTGCACGAGGTGCTTCAAACACATGAGCTCGACAAGCTTCCTCCTGCAACTGATTCCGATGTCAGAAACCCTTCCCCCCCCCCCCCCGGGGGGGGGGGGGGGGGGGGGGGGCGAAGAAACCACACCGCTGGTGGGGAGAATCTTTCCTGGGAAGTATTATGTGTCCCGGGAAGGAACCCAGGGGGCTGAAATACGCCTAACCCTACGGAGAGCAGAGTTGGTCTACAAGGTGGGGAACGGGCCATCCCACAGAGAACTGACCCGGGGCTTTGAGTTGGACTGCTGGGCCGCCAAGAGGAGTGGGATTCTGGGTAGGATGGGGGTCCCTGAAACAGCGTTTGGGACAGAGCGTCCTTGGCGGTGCTCTCAGGAACGCCCCCTGCAGGGGAGTGGAGACAGCGGGGCGGCGGGAGGGAGGAGAGCAGCCGGCGCCACAGCATCGAAGGCCCCGGCAGCCCGGGCAGAGCTCCAGAGCCGCAGCGCCTTGGGGAGCGGGGCCTCACTTGAGCAGGCCTCGGAGGCAGGCGGCCCGGGGACAGGCCGCGACATTGGGCACCCGGCTCCCGCTGGCTGCGTGCAGTGCTCTGAGGGGGACAGCACTCCGAGCCACCGGCAGCCAACATGGCCGGCAGCTGGAATGACGGATGAAATCGTCTCGCAGGCAGCTCAGGATCACTGCACACAAAACTCTCGTCTGCCCCTGAGCGATGTGGCCCAAAACAAGGGCTTCACAGCGCTCCTCGGCCCAGTCTGCCGTAAGGCACACAGATCTGGCTGTAGCTGTCACTAAAAGAGGTTCTCGCAGCGTTCGGCTGTGCAAGTTCCTGTCTGCTGGGCCTGCCTGGCAGTCGGTGGTGTCACCTATTGTTTGAAGGAGGGGTCCTGCCCCAGCCCTGGTCCTGGGGCACCCTGCGCCACCCCCACTCCAGCCCACCCCCAGCTGAGGGCGGAGGCAAGAAGAACTCTGAAGCAAGCGTGCTGGTTTCCATAACCAGCGGGTCATGTAGAGGCGCTGTCCGCAGCTATCAGTCAAATATCGCGGGACGACCCATCTCGCCCCTTCCTCCAGCATGAAGGAAAGTGTAACCCTACGTCCCAGGAGACACTGCTCTTTAGTAAAGAAAAGAACCTTGGCCCGTTAGATGCTCTTGAGGCCGACTTGCAAAATGGCCAAAATTCAATGACCTTATCTTAAAAAGGTATGCGTTAAAAGCCTCAGGTCAAATTCTTTCCCTCCCTTTCAACCATCAAGATAATAATTGATAAGAGCAACATATAATACAGTGGGTCTCTAAGGTTGGTTTTAATGTTATTTTGATGCTAGGACCTGGATAAACATTCAATGACTGGCTACTATGCGTCCTATGTTAAACACTTCCTGTGTGCTTTTTCTTTTAACCCAGGTACCAGCTCTATCAGTTAGACACAATTATACCCCCATGTCACATAGGACGATTGTAAATTGTAGACATGAGATGATTTGCTCAAGCCCATGCAGCTAATAAGTGGCAGAATTGTTGGAACCCCGCTGGCTGAGCGTCAGAGCTGGAGAACCCGCCTTGTACATCACACCGACAGCGACCCGACTCTATCCCCCAAGAGGCAGGGCTTGAATAAATACCCTGAGACTGAGAAAATAGAATGCCATTACTTAAGGAACATTAGAAACTTAAGGAAGTAAAAAATAAGGACATGTACCAAAGGGCCTTTTTTTTAACTGCGTAGGATCAGCATTTAAAGATCATTCCTTCAGCAGCCTTCCTCCCGTTTTCCAGCGCGTTTTCATATCTGGGGGCAGAGCCTCCATCTGAGGCCGGTTAGACAGAGAGTCCTAACAGCAGACCTTTAAATCAAGAAAGGGTTCTCCAAATGTTCTCCTCATAGCCCACAGCCAGGCGCGTTCGCAGCGCCGCAAACGTTAGAAAAAGATCGCGTTGCAGCAGCTGCTTGCCCGGATTACCTAGTCTAGCCGTTCTGCGAAGGCTGAAAAAAACCTGTCTGAGTTGCAGGAAGAAAAAAAGCACACCTCTAACATATCAAGTTAGCGCTTGTTGGTAGGGCTGTGATTTCCCATTTGTTGCCCCAGAAGATTCAGGTGTATCTGAAATGAAGTCAAGATGTTTTTCCAGACGCCAGGGCCGTGCGGGCTTTGCGCCTGTCCTTCCCCCACTGGGTCCTGGGCTGTTTCCAGAACCAGAGCCTCCGCTGAATTAAAAAAAAAAAAAATTCCTTGAAATGTTTCACAGCTGACCCTAAAATCTGAAACAACGGGAAATCTCAGTCCCTTCTCACAGCCATTTTATGCGACTTCTTTTAATAGTTTACCAAAAATAAATAAAATAAGACCAAGGGCCACGCTGCCCTCTACCGATGTCTTCTGGATACAGGCCAGCGGCACGATCGCTGTGTGCGCGTGCGCACACCTGGCCCTTTTGAGATGTGACGCTTCTTAGCCCCGATTATGCTTTTTGTCTTCACGACATCAACACGTGGTCTCTAAAGTGTGGCGTGGTCTCCATTTTGCAGAAAGGGAAACGGAAGTGCGTTCCTGGGAAAAGCTCTTCTAATGAGATTAGCAACTGCGGACGCGGGGTCGGGGCTTCTCATTCACCGAACCGACGCATCTCTTCCCGAGTGCCTTCCGTTCCCACTTCTCCCCTCGGGGCCACTTGCAGCGGCGCTGAGCTGCCTCTTTTCCTGGTCCCTGTGGCTATTGTTGGGGTCACTCAGTCAGAAAAACGAAGGAGGTAGATTCCAGGGTAGTGCAGTTCTTCGTGCAGTGGTATTAAAAGGTCTGTTTTCTGACATCATAACACCCAGTTCCAATGTCGTCATGTAGACCCAGGGGTGGAAAGGATGTTCTACGTTCTCTTCGGGCTTCAGAGCGGGGCCGAGGGGGTGGCGTGTTAGAGAGTCAGCGCTCTGGCCCCTCCTGCAGCCTTTCACCACGAGCAGCGAAGGACAACTTACACTGTCAGCCTAGCTTGGGGATGTCGACGGGAAGTGATGAATTACCTGTGAAGGATCTGGGAACCTGAAACAGAGGGCTCATGGTCTCCTCTTGGGGTCTGTAGCTTCAGCCTGTTGAGGCTTCGGTCGTGAAACATTTTCCCAATGTGAAATCCCCAAAGTTCCTCATTCATGCCGCTTCTCTCAGCGGCAAAGAAATGCACACAACTGATGTCACTTCCAGGAAGGCCGATGACGTTCATGGCACTGCTCCTGGAAGATAAACGTACTGAAAAGAGGAAGCGCGGACGCTCTCTGCGTGGCCCCTTCACGTGGCGTGTTTGTTAAGATTTTGAGTGGCCCCATGTGACCTGTACCTGCACTGCGGGGGCTCACCAGACAGGGGTTAGCTTTTAGGACTCAGCAGGGGGGAGGAGGTAATCAGTCCCATGTCATGTCCAGAAATGTCATCAAGAAACCAGGATTTGTTGTCGTTGTTTTCTGCCATTCTTCATCCCATGAATGACTTTGACTTGATTGGGGTGAAAGAACCTTGGCCTAGCTCTGTAAGTGAAAGCTTATTGTCACACAATGACACCTGTTCGCTGACCCGTCTGTCACCCATGCCTATGGCTGCTTCAGGGAACAGATTTGATAGCCACCTTATGGCCCAGGAAGCCCCAAACAGCCACTGTCTGCTCCTCCATAGGAAAAGTTGGCTGACCCCTAGTTAAGAGCAATCTGGGAATTTGAGGTTCTTGACTGAATCGCCTCAGATATTCTCATGCCGGTTTTCAGGGCCCTCCCTTCCTTCCCACTCAGGCCCCTGACCTTGGCCCAGCAGGCCTGACGAAGCTGAGAGGCCAGGGTCCTTCGGGGCTATGCTGCCGCACTCATTAAGTGCTGGGTCTGATTCTCAGTCTTTTCTGTCCTTTGTCTGCAGGGGAGGGGAGTCTCTTTATTTCCCAAAATGCCCTCTGTCTTTCACATTTCCCCTGCCTTGGCGATGACTCACCCTAAGTCTCCCATTGTCCTTCTCCAGTGCCCCAATGGCCCGCCCCCCGATCCAGTTTCATGGTCCTCTTAAAGATTCTTTCCATGAAGCCCTCAAAGGCCTGAGACATTGTATCTGACTACCGATGGTAAGCGCTAGAGCACTTACAAAAATGCCCCCAGCCCCGACTTTTGTCCCAGGGATTCGGGCTCAAAGCCTCCTGCAGCCAGAGTGTTAACTTCTGGAGAAATGGGAAAACTAGCATACTATTTCTTTCCTCCTTTTTTTAATTAAAAAGTTTTATATTCGATTACAGTCAACATACACTATTGTATTAGTGTCAGGTGGACAGCATAGGGGTTAGACATGTATATAACTTACGAAGAGTTATACGGGTCCCCCCCGTAAGTCTAGCTCCCGTCCGACACCGCAGCCATACAAAGTCATCGTGATGTTACTGACGACGTTCCCCGTCCTGTACTTCACATCCGTGTGATAGTTTTTATACCGTGCGACTGTGCATACCCTTTCTAAAAAGTGTTACCCTGTCGCTTTACTGCAACAGGAAACAAGTCAAACACATCAACTGCCTAAGACAGGTGCGGGGGCCAGTGACATGACGGAGCTGCATGCGGCCCATCATGCAGCTTTAGACAGAAATGAGGTGCTTCCTCATGATGGATGAGGCTCTCTGGGCTGGGCTGGGGCGGCCCGTGGATGTGTTTGCGTGCCTGTGTGTGGCTATGGTGGTTGGGGGCAGAGTGGAGGGGGACACACCTTACAAGTTGGAACGGGGTGAGCCCAAAGAAGGCATGCTTGGCCTAGGTCCCAGGGTACAAGTTTGTACTGAGCCGTGAAAGGCGATGCTCGGTCCTCTGTGTGACACCTGGTGCAGAGGCTGGAGGGCGGCATGCCTTGTCAGCGATTTCCCCAGATGCTTTCTGGGTTTCTCCACCGTTGTCAGCAGCTCCTTTTAGACACACAAATCACGTAGTCTGGGCAGTGCCAGGACACCCTCCGTTCCGGGCGCAGCCTGCTAATTGTTCTTTCTCGCTGGTATAATCCTGGGTGAAGGGGAAAACACTGGCAAGAAGTCAATGTTTTCCCTTCGCACAGTCAAGAGCCCTGTCTTTTCCGGTTTGAAGGAAACAGTTCAACTGGGCATGGGACAAAGAGCCCAGCGTCACGACAAGAGCCAGGCTGTCTCTGTTGGCCTCGCTGTCCTGCCCAGGGAACAGAGGCAGAAGGAGAGGTCGGACTTCCAGCACAACGGGGGAACGCTCAAAGTCCTGGCCTCAAACAGGAGAGACAGGCTGAACTCCTCGGGCCCTTTCCTCTCTCACCTTTCCTCTGGTTGTGGGCAGGGGCAGGGAGGGTTGGAGGATGATATTTAAGCACTGGTTACAATCTTGATAAAGGAAGAGTGAGTCACTCATTTTGGACCCTGAGACTGGCCAGTTCCGCACCGTTAAGTAGAGCATGACTTGCCATGCAATGAACTTAGAGGAAAAAATGTATCATGAGGCCGAGAGAGTTGCTGGCGCATTATCGCCGCATTTTTAAAAGGCTCCGCTGGGACTCAAGTCTTATCACTTGTCAGCGGGACAAGTTGTCCTCAGGGCATCCACAGGGAGACAGCCCCACAGAACCACCCCACCCGCATCCCCACCCCGGTGCTCAGGCACACCTTTGTGGCCACAGACATGAAAGCCTGACTCCAGAGATGAAAAATTCTCATAGAATGGGGAAGATTCATAAGTGCCTTCCGGAGAAGGTATTCCGCCACTGTGCCTGCCCTCAGTGGACACTGTCCCCTCTCACCACCTTGTCTTTCTTGCACTAGGGAAACAAAATTGTCATTGCCTTCAAGATATTCCTCTTTTCATGAGTAGCAATCACATTGTAAACCCCCAGAATGACGCCGTCAGTATCTCCCTGATCCTCCATGCCGCCGGCGTTCGTCTGGCCCCAGAAAAGATGTCGGCTCGGTGCCCAGCCCCTGTTTTTGGGTTATAGCTTGCTAGAGTTGTTGGGGCAAGTAAAACATTTCCCTTTCAGCATTCATTACAAGAAAAAAAATTCTATTTCTTAAAAGAGACTTGTGACTCATGTCCTTTTTGGGGACAGAGTTGTAGTTTAAGGTTTTGGCCAATGGTGTCGTTTTCGGCTGTGAAAAGTAACACCGATGTTCAGAGACCAAGAGATGCTGAAATTGGTCTATTTGATTCACTCACTTGCCACACCTACAGGATGCTGAGGAATGGCAGAGAAATGTTTTCACGAACGAGTCATCCAGGTGCTTAGTGTCAGTCCCTAACGGAAGACTGAACTCTGAGGGCCAAGGGAAGTTCGTACGGAAAGAGAGGGCTGAAGTGCCACGGGAGGGTTGACTTATTCTGACTAATGTTTTTTCATTCTATTTTTAAAAAAATTAAAACAGCTTTATTCTTTCTTTATAATTATTAGGGAAATATTGATGTGCTTACATTTAAAAATTTTTTCATTAAAGGTGTTAAAGTGACATTGGTCAATAGGGTCATACGGGTTTCAGGTGTACGTTTCTATGATACGAGATCTGTTCGTTGCACTGCGGGCCCACCACCCAAACGCCAGCCATCTTCCGTCACCAGTATTAGGCCCCCTCCACCCCCTACCACCGCCCACCCCCTTTCCAGGGGCAACCATCACATTGATATCAGTTGTATGTCCCACATATGAGGGAAATCATATGGTCCTTAGCTTTTTCTGACTGACTTATCTCACTTAGCATGATATTCTCAAGGTCCATCCATGTTGTCGCCAATGGCAGCATTCAGTCTTCTCTCATGGCTGAGTGGTGTTCCATTGTGTACCTGCACCACATCACCTTTATCCAGCCACCTAGCAAAGGATACTTGGGTTGATTCCATGCCTCGGCCACCGCGAGTAATGCTGCGATGAACATAGGGGTGCCTATGTCCCTGCAAATATATGTTTCCTAGTTACTATTATACTTACAGGCAGGAAAAACACACCATGCAAGCTACTGCAAAGACTTCAGAAAAGACAGTGACAGGTAATGGAGAAAATGTGAGTGTCCCTTACCGCCCAGGGGTAACCAGCACCCAGGCCTACCGCTCCCCTTGCGCTCTCAGGGGTGTCCTATTCCAACACGGGGATGCGTGGTACGTGTTGATGTCTGGCTTGCTTTTTAAAAATTCATCAATAAATGAGCCACATCATTCTTCATTTTTGTTTTTTTTTTAGAAAACAGATTTGTGAAGTTTGTATATCTCTTTAGATTGCTGGCTGCGGCAAAGGTGGAAACATTTTTATAGCCCTTGAATTGTCCATTGTTTTCTTCACAATCTGGTGCAAAGGCTGGATAGGCAAGAAGGAGTAACTTCAATATTTTGCTTTAAACTCTGTGATTAATTACAATGAAAGAAAGTTTCCGGGGACAAAGGGTTTTGGACTGCCATATAGCCAAACAAAATGACCAAGTGCCGTCAACAGGCCTCTCCGGAAGTGACAGTCTGTGGGCTTCCCGCGGACGTGCCCGGCCATCACAGACAATGGAAGGCTGCGGTCCTCCACGGACATCAGTCTGGGCCCCGCCTGCCAGGCAGGCGAGCGAAACGCGTCTGTGAGCCAGTCCGGGGACGGCTGAGAGTCTAACTCGGACTCCGTAAGATTATTCGCCCCGAGGTTTTTTCCTCTCCTTTTTTATTTCTAGCTGTGTATAGAACGAGAATCAAAGTAAACCCAAGAACGGGGGGGTGGGGAAGTTATAAAAGCATTACATCTGAAAGTGCTGGGCTTACGTAGACAAGGTCGAAGTTCTTTTTAGTCAAAATGTAGTTTTCTTTTTTTTCCCCCCCTCTTATATCACATGTTGCTTCTATAAACAAAAGGAGATTACACAGTGAAATGGAATCCAATGAAAACTTACCTGTTTGGGGTTTGGTTAAAAACCACAGTCGGCCAAACCTGTCAAGTACTGCCAAAGGTGAGAAACCTCAACTGGGTGAGATCAGGCTGTGTTTCCTGAGCCTGAACTCAGTTGCGAAGCGAGTCCCTGGCCTGAGTCACTGCGTGCGTGTCCCCAGCACCTGCAGGTGTGACTGCTGTGGCGGGCGAGTGGGTGAGGGCACACGCCCACCTGGCCTTCAAGTCGATACAGAAAGGATGCCTCTTCGCTGCATCATGCTCACCTGCCATTTCTGAAATGGAGCCTGTGGCCCGGGAGGCTAAATCTCCTGGGAAAACAGTTGAAAGGCTTCGACACGGCCAGCAGTCCTGGCCTCTGAGGTCACACGGCCCCGAAAGCCGTTGCTGGTAGAATCCCAGGGCTGGAAGTGACAGAAAGAGGCCTCGGTCTGAGGCAGAGCCACTGTTGTAACACTGGAGGCCTCGCCTCTGTCAAAACGGCGTTTCTTTCAACGAGAAAACACCGTTTCTCAGTAATCGCTGCCTCGTATTTACTTTTGTTTTAGTCACAGTAACTTTGTCTCACAAAGTTTTGCAGAACAAAAAAGAGATACTAGATACTGAGTGATAGGTTTCTCGCCAGATTAATTTGTAACACTGATGAAATTCAACACTGAGAAGGATGTAACGAAATAACGAGCTACGGCGGTTATAAGGACACGCGCACGTGTCATATCAGCAGCACTAGCAGCACGTTGTCCCAGATGTATTTTCAAAAACCGCTTCCCAGGAGCGAGTTAGAGTTTGGGGAAAAGTATATGACTATCACCTCCAAAACTTTGGCCCTACATTTAACTGTGAAAACAATCACCTTTTTTACACCTTTCTCATACATCAAAACAATCAGTTCTGTAAGAAACAAGTGGTACTCATGAGCATTTCTGAAACGTTCCTAAGTTGAATTCGTACTGTTGAAAAAGGACCTTTCATCTTTTGCTCCTTCTATTTCTGTCTCCAAAATATATTTTGAACAAAAAGTCTCACGCGGGTCAATGCCAGATTTTCTGGCCACTCGAAACAAACTCTTGACCCACATAAGCTCGAGGGTAAGCACACTGCCCACGTGGGGATTACAGCTGGATTTGGGGACTGAGACACAGGCGCAGGCGAGTCACATGGCGAGTCAAAAGTTAGCACGCGCCTGCCGCCGATGGTGCGAATGAACTGCTAGGCAGGTGATAAAGGCAACGCTTGAGGCCAGAGGTAGGAGAGGACCCACCACATCATCTCTGTCACGAAGCGGGTGAGGAGAGAGAAGCTTTGGGGAGCCCCGAGTCATAGCTGAGTGACACTCAGCCATTCCCAGTCCGGGCGGTGCCTGAAACTGGACTCAGTGGCGTTGCGCGTCTGCCCCTTGGTGCGACGGCGAGAAATATAAGGAAAAGGCTCCTTCAGGAGTTTGTTGCCTTTGCTGTTTATTTGTGTTGTCCTCCAGGGGGAGAGCCATGTAGAGATGGAAGGAAGAGTCAGAACTTACCTTGACGCAGGCCTTCCACGCACCCGTCGGGAAGCCCACTCGCAGCAGAAATTAATGTGGAACGCTGCACACCCTCCGGGGCTGCCCCGTCTTGGCCGCTGTGTGAGCTCCTTACCTTTGCTCCCTGTGCCCTGTTCCTCGGGGCCCACTCTATCCTCCTTGCTCAAGTCCTTGGGGATTTGTCTCCTCTTTCTGGTCACGTGCTTGCCCTTGAGCTTGGTGGCAACTCTGGCTTTCCCGGCTTTAGCCCCGGGCAGCCGCTTAGAGCACAGCCGCCGCCGGCTCTGGCCTCCCTGGGCGGGGCTGCGATGGTATGTCTTCCATGCCGGGTCATCGTCAGCGGGCCTCTGTGACTCCACGTGGACCTGGACTAGCGGTGTTATCTTAACACCGCAAGCCCACGTTTGTCACTGTTGGCGCTTTGAGCAGAATCGCTCGCTTCAGAGTCTGCCCTAGGTCACCCACGACCTTCTGAGACGGTTTCTAGTTCATCTGCCACCTTTCCTGCATCTCAGAGCAAGGCCTTCGGCCTCCCCTCCCTCGAAAGGGTCATGCTGAAGGAGCTTCAGGTCCACACCGTCTGCCTCACCTCTTCCTTTCCGTGCAAATTAATGCTCGATTGTCTCATCCCTTAGAATGTTCTGAAGACCCAGCTAAACTCACAGCCAGGCGCCGCCTGCGGGAGTATTGTGGGTGTGTTTGGGAAGACACTCCTTTAGTACAAAATATCACCCAATCTTGGATGCCTTCTCTCAGAACCACCGAACCACCTAACTCCTAGGGCACATTTATAGCAACTTAATCCACGTTCTTTAAACAATACTTTTTCCTGTGGTAAGCATGCACCCCATCTTCTGCCTCCAAGCCCAGCTGCTGAATGTTCCCCAAATGCCTAACACACTTCAGAGAAATCTCAACAGAGCCTTCAGAACACTTTGTATTCTTTGAAGAAGAGCTGAAAGGCCACAGGCCAAGGGCAGGGCCTGCCAGGGAAGCTCGGCGTCCCCGTCAGAGGACAGGCTTAATGTCCTAGAGTAAGAAATGATTGTCAGCATGAGGGATGTGGTGGCCGGCGAGGAGAAGGGGCGCGATCACTGTTTTCAATCGCTCACTTGCACGTTGTCATCGGAATGGGAGAGCGGGCTTACCCTGCCCGCTCTCCAGGGACAGAATTAGCACTAGCACTGAAGAGACAGGAAGCAGATTTCGGTTCAGTGTGAGCAAGAGGCATCTAAGTACCAGCCCTGTGGAAAGAGTCAACGAGCCCCGCTGGGAGCTGCCTGGTGCCGAAACTCTGGCAACGGCTGGATTCCAGCACAGGGGAGGGACGAGCCGGGGGTGCGTGTTTTATAGAAGAGCACGGGGCTGCTCTACAACAGCCTGCCACAGGCTTAGGCGTCATTTACTCACTCGTTGAACACGAACCTTTGCATGTTTACTACACCCCAGGCAGAGTGTGAGTTTCTGGGAACAACGTGGAGCATGCGTTGTAGCTCCTGACTTCGGGACACTTGCCGTCTCCAGGGAGAAAGGCACCCTGGTTGAGACGGACGTGCGGACAAGTGCAGGGTGGCGTCATTAACCTGGACCTGACGCTTTGATTCTCTGGGGGCTCAGCTTTGCTCACCGTTGTATCCCCAGGACCCTGTACAGTGTCTGGCTCACAGGAGGCACTCGATAAATTTTTGCTGAATTTGTTAAATAATACGTGCCTCTTTTGATAGCCGTCTGTGCAGTGCGGTGCTCGGGGGGCGGGGTGTTTAGTGCCATCGGACAGGGTGGAACGTGTTCAGAGAGGGGTTGAGTTCCCTCCGTCTCTGGCCTGGAGTAGGAGGGTGGTCTGACTTGGAGTGGAGAAGAAGGGGCATCAAAGCTTTCTGAGGGTGGGGATATGAGACGACATGGTATGGGCTGAGGCTAGAAGCATTGTCACATCGCGGGAGCACAGGAGGCAGGGCGGAGAGCAGAGGGGACAGTCTGAAAAGCTGTGGGAGCCTGAATGGTGAGGCACACTTCCATCTAAAGCAGACGCTGAAGGCCTAGAGTACCACGATCGGATTTCCCTTTCAAGCCCCACCGGGGTTGGGGGGTGGCGGCGCAGGTGGGGCGAGGCCAACGCGGGGATGGAGGGGGCTGGCGTAGGCGCCCTGGGAGGAGGCCGGGTGGGCCCAGGAGAGATGAGTGGCAGTGGAGACAAAGGGATGGAGGGAAATTTGAGATAGGTATTCAGGGGACATCCTCTGTGGGGCTTTGTGACTGAAGGGATGCGGCTCTGGGTGGGGGTGGGGCTAGTCAACCAGTTGTGACGCCGGGGAAGAGAATGTCCACCTCAGTGAGTCATGGCAACAGAGCCAGCACCCGCGGAAATACAGGGGGATGCGGGCGCCTGGGGCTGGGGCTGAGCAGAGAGAGCCTGGTAGCGGGCCCTTGATTTTATAGAATAAAAGTACACGTGGTGAGTCGTCTACACATACCAAGGTGAAGCGAGTGGGCATCGTGTCACCAAAGGAGAGGGTCACCAAGGTGAGAAATGAGGGGTATGACCAGGGAACACGTGGCGGCAGTTGGCGCTTCTCACGCATTCGGATGTGGCGCCAACGGGAGCCTCAGTGGTCATCAAGGGACACCCTAGAGCTTGGCGTTAAAATATCCTCGTTTCTCTCTCCCGTATACATAAGGCTTTGGGGTCTTCATTGGTGACTGGCCTGTCTGGGGTGACAAGGCTCTGGACAGCATCCAGAAACGAGCTTAGTGCCTAAGGAGGAACATTGGGGAGTCGGCGAGAAGGCCGCCGGGCTGAGCCAAACGGGCGCAGTAGCGCGTGGCGGGCGGGCGCCCCTCGCAGAAGTGCTCACGGGAACCTGAGGGTCCCCGGCTCAAGCGACGGCCGGCCAGTTAAATTTCATTTCTGTGGCATCTGCAGCACATTTGGGTGGAACTATGTGCTCGCTCCTTTCCCTAGACACATGCTCTTGTTTTGCCGTGAACACGAAGTGACCTCAAAAACATTTTTTTTTCTAAAATTGTAGCATCAAGGGACTTGAGGAAAATAAAACTTATGAGGCAGCTATCTCTCTTGGCTCTTGAAAAGGCTGCTTTTTCATTGCCCCAAGAAAGATGAAATGCTGTTTCTGACCCCATTTGTCAGGGGCCGTAACGGAGGCTCCAGCAGCAGAGGCAAGATCAGATACTGGCTAAGAAGGCTCTCCGAGCTTTATTTTTGCCTTATATGTTTACACAGATCCAACCAATTAAAAGCCGAACCAAAATGGAGCTCAAGACATGACTCTTTCGCTATTGCAAGGATTTCAAACTTAAAATTTCTAAAGATGTCTTAGGTGCTTTGAGCATTTCTTCCCCTCCCCCAAGTTCAAGGTAAATAAAGTGTGCTGCTTGCATTGCACTATTAACTGTGCCAGATTATCAATTTTTCTCCCGAAAAAAGTTTGGATGCTTTCCTTACAATTTCCTTGTAACATAATCATGATATTTTGAAGGAAATAAAAAGCCATTAGGAAATGTTTTTTAAAACTACTGGCAAAGATATCTGCTTAATTCTGGAAGGAATCAGGGTTAGAGCCTAGGGGACAAAAATGATAAAAAAGAACTAGATCTCTTATTTGGTCATCTACTCCTTGCAAAAGGTAAACAAAATCCTTAGTTTCTAAAAAAATCATGAAGTTCTTTATGAGATGTGCTGATGGTAGAGAGTTTCAGGAATTTATTTTATTTATTGATGTGCTGATTTATACCTCACACTTTTTTCCAAAAATGACTGAAGGCCATCAAGAGAATATGCTTGAAAAATTCAAAAAGTTTATTACCAAAAAAAAAAAAATTAAAGTACATTACTTAGCGATTGGTTCTGAACTAGATAAGAACTTTTTTAATGGAATAATCTGAAGGAAAATTTCTATCTATCTACGTACTTTGGCACGTATTTAACAACTGTTTATCGATTCTGTTCTTTGCACAGCTTTAAGCACTGGGGGCCAAAGAAGTTGTGGGATTAGGATGGGCCTTCAGCCCTTGTATGTGAGAGATGAGCTGAATGGTCTTCACATTCCCGGGAAATTGCATAAATTATCACTGATGATCAAAGAGAAAAAGGTTCCCAGACTCATCAGGTGTTAATTGTTTCACTAGGACCAGTGTTTCCCAAACCTGGCTAATCATATCATCAGAGCCACCTGTGAAACAGCGATTCTCAGGCTCAGCCTCGGACCTTGGGTCCAGTGGGCCCGGGAGGTGGGGGTGGGAATGAACCAGCAGCCAGGTGACTGGATACTCCACAGACTGTAAACAACATGGCACAAGAGTATGAATTGCCTGGGCAGGGACCCCGTCTTGTTTACCTGGGACTCTTCGTGCTTAGTCTGATGCTGGGCATGTGAAAGACACTCGATAGATGTTTGTTAAACAGAACAGTAGACGATTCCGCAAATAGCTTTCCTGGAAGGACTCGCTTCTCATCACAGTTCTGTTTAACTTCATTGCCGTCCAGCTTCCGCCTGAAGCTTTGCTGCCTGGTGTCAACGCTCCTTTCTGCTCAGCAAGTCCTCATATCCTCATGTCGCCAGGATCCCCCACATCCCAGCTGGAACACAAGATTAATTCCCCGGCACAAGATCACTCCGTGTCTTGGCCCTCGGCCGCAGGGTCTTTATGTGGCAAATCAGTGTCCGTAGAGCTGGGTGTAGGTCAGCGTGAATAGTGTTATAACTTGCCCTTATGTAATACCTTCCTCTCAGGGCTGAGATCCTCTTCAGACATTATTAGCAAGTACAAGCTATTCATCCCTCTGTAGGCGTGTGTGTTGTCTTAAGGATGCCTTACGCATGAGTCTAGGTGATTGGACCACCAAGAATTCAGTGGCAATGATTCTTCCACCTGGCTGCGGGGCCTCGGGCTGCCTGAGGAAGGTGTGTCCCGACAAGCAAAGGCATCTCCCCTTCAGACAAGCCATAGTTTGACACTTAGTTTATAACTAGGTGTTACCTTAGCTGGAGGGGGTAAAACGGGGCTGGGGCAGACCGAGGGAGGGGCGTCTTGGGAAGGAGGATGGGTCTTTGGCACCTGAATCTCAGATGGGAGGACAGGAAGGATCTGACCCGGCAGGTCAGAGATGACAACCCGTGGAAAGTAAAATGGAAGGTTGGCGTGCTGGAGAGATTTCCCCGAGGTCACTGATGATTGACTTGACCATGGATGACACAGAACTTTGACCTGAAATCCAGCCACCAGACCGGATCCTGTAGACGGGAGACTTACCATCCTTAAAGGTCTAACCCATGAACTTGACTGACATACGATTTGACATATCTCTGTGCTGTCTGAGCAAAGCTAATTAAGCATTCATCCTCTGAGAAGGTTTTTTTCTTTTTCTTTTTTCTTACTGAGCCCTAGTTTCAAGGAGAAAATTTCTTGAGGTTATTTATCTCACCGCTTCTGGGAAGACACATGTGGAAGAACATGTCTTAGTCCAGATAAATTTCCATAGACAACCGTTCAGTGCGGAGGCATTCCCGGACAAGGCCTGTATTTCTATGCTATTGGTTGAAAGCCGATACCAGCTAGCATCAGATAACGTCACATCCAGTTTCTCCGTGTTTCTGATTTGGTTTTTGCACATCCTGGGACGACAGGGTGAATCACAGGGGCTCAGCTACCTGGCAGGTTCTCAGTATTCGCCAACCTCTGTAGTAACTTGAAAGTTTCTCCTTTGGCTCATAGCCAAAGGGCCCTGCAGGCTCTATAAGGCACCTACAGAACCCTAGTGTGTGCAGATTGCTTCCAGGATCTGGGACACCCCCCACCCCAACACGCACATGGTGAATGTTTTGCATAGTAAAGAATGCTAATGATATAGACAGCCAGCCCCCCACCCCCAACCCCAGCCTTCCCCCAGACGTACATGTGCTATGTTTTGATTGAACTTGCTAACCCCCTGTTGAGGCTGTGGCTAATGCAGTGAGACTCGGTTTTTTCCCGGAGTTTCTAATCTTCCCTCCAGAAAGAGAAATCAGATGGCATACTTGTCGAAGAAGATTTTTTTTAGACTGGGAAATGGAAAGTCTTATTTTCTGTGCAAAGGGAGAGTCAAACGCTCTGCGTGGCAGAGTGGCCAACGCATCTGCCATTCCTGCCTCACCGTGCCACATTGCATGAGCTCTTTCACTGCGCCTGCGCCTGCCCAGGGCCTCTGATAAACTACTGTGAGGCCAGTGAAGCCGCATTTGTCCAGAACCTTCTAAGAGCAGGGAATTTATTCTTCATCAGGGCTCCATAAGACAGATCATTTCACTGCCATTTTACCCCCAAACTAAGGCTGTGAGAGGTAAAACCATTTTCCCAGCTCACACAGTTATCCAGAGGTGGTGTTAGGGCTTAAATTTGTGTCTGCCTCGCTTCAGAACCCACGCAGCACCACGCATACCTGGGGAGCGGGGGAGACAGACAGGTGAGGAGATGAAAGGCTAGCTGTTGGCTTGGCTTCACACTCAAGAGTGCGGAACTTTGGAAACGTTTCACTTGCCCGTGTCTGCCCCCATCTCTTTTTGTTCTGCAGACAGATCCATTCGTGAGGGTCCCCTGGACAGCTCTGGCAGCTAAGTTTCAGTGAGAGACCCCGGGACCTCACGGGACGCACACGGCAGCCACACTGAGTTCTGGAAGGCAGGGGCTCCCTGTGAGCGGGTGTTTAGGTCAGGAAGCAGTTGGCGCTTGGGTCCCGGCTCCTGTGACCAGTGGTGGCCCAGTTATGAGAGCCGCTCTGTCTCTGTAAGGCCTTGAGAGAGTTTCCAGGCCGGCCTCAGTGGGGCAAAACGGTGGTCAAAATCAGGACTGCCGGCGATCCCTTTTAAGGTTTTCTAGACCGTTAAGTGCTCTGGGGCCTAGTGTAAATTGCTCGGAAAAATTTAAGATTCCACTGTTGAAGAAAATGACTTGAAAATATAAACTTCACCAAAAATACATTAGGGAAGTCACTGTGTAAGTTAGCTTCTCTGAATAGATGAGTAATTTCTATTTTTCATTTGATTTGTGACATCCCCTAGTACATCCAAAACGGGATTACGTTTTCCGATGTTTGCTTCTCAGGCAGCTCGAAGGGGCCGCCCCTGCTTTCTGCAGCGTCCCGCAGCGGCCAATGCCACGCGTCGTCCGCTAGGGTGTTTATGCTTTTGTGTTGGCTCTCTTTTAGCTAGCTCTGTGTTCTTGGGCAGGTCACCTAACCTTTCTGAGTGTCATGTCGTGATCTGCAAATGAAGATACCGGGGTCTTTGAGAGCTTAGGGTCTCTGCCAGGTCTTAAATTCTGTGATCTCAGAGAGTACCATTTGTCTTTTGGTTTAAAACATCTTCAAACCAGTGGTTTCCCTGTAGAATTGTACTATACCGTATATACTGTTACTGCTAATAATTCCTTATTGTTTTCTAGAATGCTGTGGTCTGAATTTATTAGTCATTGGGAGAGCTCAGGAAATATAACCTTGCACATACATTTTCATTTAAGGGGAAAAGTGTGTGGGTCCAAGAATTTCATGAAGAATCGAGTGCTGTGCTTGTCTGCTAGCTGCACACACACACACACACACGCACACGCACACGCACACGCACACACACACGGGTGGAGAATACACTGGCTGTGGGAGCAGGGAGTAAGTCAAATGTTCATTCCTGACTTGATTTAAAAATGAACATTTCACATCCCAGCATTTTAGTGTTGGCCTTGTAACCACGTCTTTGTTCTCTTCTCCTTTCTCCTCTGGTCAAATAAGCAAGCTCGTTGTCTTACACAGCAAGGGTGTTGGTGGCATCTGAACAGAAAACGGTCTCAGTTTTGAGCAGATTGTTTTCTATGGGTCAGCACTTTTGTGACTATAACAGACTGTGACTGATTAAGACAGATACTGTTGGAGGACAGGAAGGGAAGAGAGGCTCCTTCGGTGAGCGACCGGAGAGGGTAGCGATTCTGGGTTCTGAGGGCCGTCAGGGGTCTCCAGCCATCGCGTGCACTTTCTAACTATGGACGCCAAGGCTTGGCAAAGTCAGGTCTCGTTTGGAAAACTTCCGTACGGGAGAACACGTCAGATCCTCAGTTGAAAAGAATGAATACTGATGACAGCCTAATTAACGACAACTCTGACGAGACAGGGTAGCTAAACGCAAGGCATGATCTGGGATTGAATTCTGGACCGAAAACAATTTGTATAAAGCATGTCCCTAGCTCTGGCCAGTGGATCGGTTGGGTGGAGCATCATCCTGTACACCAAAAGGTTGCAGGTTCAATCCCTGGCCAAGGTGCGTGCAGGTGGCAGCCAGTTGATGTTCCTCTTACACTGATGTCTCTCTTCCCTCCCTCCCTCCCTCCCTCCTTCTCTCTCTCCCTCCTTCTCTCTCTCCTCTTCTCTCTCTCCAAAATCAATAAACAAAATTAATAAACATATCCTCAGGTGAAGATTTAAAAAAAGGGGAAGAATGTCACTAGGACAAGTGGCAAAATTGAACAGGCGACTGTGGATTAGAAAATGAAATGATAGATTTCCTGCTTTTATTGACTAGACGGTGGATATGTCAGAGGTTGTTTTTGTCTCCTAGGAAGTACTTAGGAGATAAAGTGCATGGTGTGTGCAACTTATTCTTAATGAGTTCATAGAAAAAAAAACATAGGCACACATAGAAGTAATAACTGATAAAGCAACTTCGCTAGAAAGTTTTTTGTAAGTTTGAAAACAACCCCCCCCCCCCGCCAAAATAAAAGACTACCTGATTTTGCAGAATTGGAGAAAAATATTAATAAATTTATTAGATCTCCTTCGGCCAGGACCAGCAAACTGCTGAACTTCTAACCTAGAAATTCAAGGATTTAGCTGAAAATAAAAGTCTTAAGCTTATTGGTACCAAGAACCCCTAAGCCTTGCCACCTCTTCTTACTCATCCACGTGACCTGTTCTTTTGTGTCATTCTTCTCTGTCCTCAGTCTGGGCAAGAGCTTGAGTTCACCAGTTCTACCCTTTCACAAGGTCTTTCTAACACCATCACCTGAGGCAGAAGAAATACGTGTAAAATATCCCCAGGCACTGGGCGAAGACATCAGTATTTTTCAAGTTAGCAAACTTTTTGGTTGTAAGTCAAGGGCTTAGATTCTACTTCACTTCTCTCCCACCCTGGCTTAGCCTCCCTTCTGCTTTTTCACTGTAAAGGAAAAACCCAAAACCCTGGCTTTTGTGAAGCTGTGTGTGTGTCGCGGGGCCGCTGCGTGGGGGGCAGGAGGGCGTTTCAGCCTCAGCCACCTCGATCCCAGGAGCAGCACTGCCCAGTTATCACCACACAGCCATCCGCAGTCCTGCTAGGAGGCAAAGGAAAACGGACCCATCGAATCCTGTCTTCCCTGAAACTCATGCCATTGCAGGACAAAGACACCTGTGCGTTCAGAGGAGGAGGGCCACACATTAGGGTCTTCTCTTTGGATGGCAGTGTCGGTTTTCACGTGGCTCCTGGTGCGGGAACACCCCAGTGCTGAGGGTGCAGTTCCCTCCCAAAGACCCGCCTTGAGTCTCAGCGGGGGTTCAGTCCTGGGAGTCAGGGATGAAAGCTCTTTCTCGCTACCTCGTGGCTGTCCGAGCATGTGTGTCTGACTCGGGGCTTCGTGACAGCTACCTGTGAAGTCGAGGCCGCCCCTAAGGAGCCTGGTCAGCTGTCGCCCTGTGAAGGGGCTGGGCGGCCAGAGGATTCTGCTTTTGAAATAAAGACCCACCTTGGAGCTGAACGGGGTGACAAGGAGACTTCTGCCTTCAGGGTGTCCCACCGCGGCCTCTGGGTGCTAGTCTGGGCAGGTGACGAGTCTGAGCAGGCTGTGCTTTCGTTGACACCTTCAGGATGAACAGACAGGGAGAAACTTGTAGTCATTTTTCTTGGCACAACCTGCAACCCAGCCCAGGTTAATTATGTCTGAGAAGAAGAATAGCGTCTGGGCACCTGCAATTTTCAATTTGGTGCCTCGTTTTCCAGTGCCAAGGATTCTGTCACGCCATTCACTTGGGGCTGCCCAGAGTCCCTTCCGCTTCCCTGTCAGATGATGGGGACACCAGAAACCCCGACACAATTGTCACTGTTTACTGAGAACTTCACGTGTGCCAGAGCTGATTAAATACTGTACATACATCCTGTCTTTTAATCTTCGTAACAGCCTGCAAAGGAGACGTTATCATTGCTCCCACTTAGGAGCTGAGAAAACTGGGGCTTAGGGAGTACTTTGCCCCAAATCACGTGACTCAATAATGAGGAGCGAGGGCTTCGAGTCAAGCCCAGCCGACTGAGACTCAGATCTGTATACAATTTTGTCTGGAAATAAACAGCTTTCTCTCCTCACATTGTTCTGAATTAGAGGGTGGGCGTTATGGGTTCCGCTTTCATTGCCAGACTAACTTAGGTGCGTTTGCCCAGAACTATAGATTTCAATTGGAAGTTCAATCCAGAACTGCTGTTCTCTGTACTATTCAAGTCTGTTCCTTTTCCTAATAATATCTGTCACTGGTGATGTGTTGTCTTTGGAAAGCCTCTGACTTAGGATTAAGAAAGGCTGAGAAAATTACTTCCAAATTACATAACTTGCCTCTCTATTCACTCCCTTCTGACAAACCATAAATATGCAAGTCTCTTATGTAAAAAACAAAACAAAACAAAACAAAACAAAACAAGAAAGGAAACAAAAAACACCTCTCTCAGTCCTGCATCCTCCTCTATGGGAAATGCCATTTGTCTCTTTCTCTTAGCAGTCAAGTTTCTCAGAAAAAAACATGTCTACAATTCCAGTTTCTATTTTTTCGGCATCCTGCTTGCTCTTAAATCTACTGCAATCTTTCTCGCACACATGCCTCCCCGCTGCGCCCAGACTTCTCTGGAAAGGTCAGCAATTTACCCAATGTCAAAGTCGATGGATCTTTCTGCCAATATTTTCTTACAAAATTTTCAATCATGCAGAAAAGTTGAAAGAACTGTAGAGTGAATAAGCATATACCTAACACCTAAACTCTACGATCAATATTTTACTGTATTTTCTTTATCTATTTATTCTTCCATCCAGCCAGCCAGCCAGCCAGCTATCCATCCAATTCAAAGTAAGTTGCAAGCAACATCATGCTTCACTTCTGAACATTTCAGGTCGCCTGTCATTAACTAGCGTTCAATGCACTCTTTTAAGTGTTCTTCTTTCCTGACTTTACTTTGGCACATGGTATCTTGTCCCCTCTCTGTGCCAAAACTGCCAAACCCATCCATAACCCCTCCTGACCCTGGTAGCCAGTTGTCCAATGAACAGTCAGATATCAGAGTCTTCTTATAATCCCCGTTCCTTGTCACTGTTTCTTCGTTGCCGGGGCGGCCTTTCCCTCTTTCTTCTAGCCACACCTTAACCCCTGCGGCGTTTGATCTCTCTGCCTTTGGCTGTATTCTCTCAGGTCTTTGTCCCCTCCCTACGTCTTAGGTTTGCTTCTCTCTGAGAATCATCGTTTGCTCAAGGAAACCTCTGGGTGTGTGCGTGTGTGTGTGCGCGCGCGCACTCAAAATTACCAATGAGAATCTATGGGATTCCAGGGGAACCTGGGAGGACACACCTGCATCGCCCACTAGCGACAGGCCCTGAGGTGTGCCTGCCCTCAGGACTGGGGCTGTCACACACGGCGGTGGTGTGCTCCAAACTCTCCCTGTTTTCCATCGCATAACCAAACCCACTGCTGGCCCCTCCGAATGGCTTCTCTTCCCCGATGATTTTATGAGATGAGCTCACACTCCTGAATTTTAAATTTTACTCCCCTTCATTTTTAACCTCACTGATTTTTTTTTGGTCTACTTGTTCTGTCAGTCACTGAGAGAGAATGTTGAAGCCTCGGGCTATAATTGCGGACTGTGTGTGCTTTTAAGTTCTGTTGGTTTTCACTTCAAGTATTTTCAAACACTGTTTTTAAGGTGCTTATATATTTCTGTCTACTGTCCTCTTGACTCCTTCATCATTATTAGTTGCCCCTCTTTATCTCTGACAATATTTCTTGTTCTGAGGTTTGCTTTATCTGCTATGAATGTAACCGTTTCAGCTTTCTTACGCTTAGAGTTTGCACGTTCGTACTCCTTTTACTTTAACCCACCTGAGTCTTTTGTTGAAAGCAAGTTTCTTGGAAATGGCATGTCATTGGTTTTTACCTTCTTATTCAGCTTGTGGTCTCTCTCTCTCACTCGGACGTTCGGGTTTTTACATTTAATGAGATTGCTGTCTAGTTCTGTTTAAACCTGTCACGTGCTCCTTGTTTCCTCTTTATCCTGTATTTCCTTTGTTCCCCTTTTTCTATTTTTTTTTGCCTTCTTTCAGGTGAATCGAGTATTTTGTATGACCACATTTCTCTACTGATGGTTGATGGGTAATAATAACTTTGCTTCAGATTTTTGGCAGTTACAATAGGATTCATAACACATAACTTTAAAGTATCAGAGTTCACTTTCAGACGTACCACTTCATGTTTAGGGCAAGAATCTTACAACGGCATTTGCTCATTTCTACTGCCCATTCTTTGTGGAGTTTTATATGTAGGATGCACGCTGCAGTGTTATTATTACTGCTTTAGACAGCTATTTTTAAAAAGAGATTTTTTAAAAAGAACTTTATATTCACTCCCACACTTACTGGGCCTGGTGCCCATTGTCCCTTTATGAAAACTCAAATTCCCGCCGGGGACCGCCAGCCTTCTGTGGGCACAGTGTCCTGGTGTGGCCCCACTGCTGACGAATCCCCCCAGCTTCTGTTGGTCCCAACAGTCTTCATTTCGCCTTCATTTTTGACCAATATTTTCACCAGACGTAGGATTCTAGGCTGACAGTTGTTTTCTTTCATCACTTTAAAGATGTCATATCGTGAAAAGCAAGCCCTGGAGTTTTGCGTTCCATAGCCTGCGTCACCGTATGTGGCACCTGGGGTCCCTGTGCAGCCCTGCCAGTCAGAGCACCTGCACTGGTGTGCGACACGGAGGTGGCCTCCTCCCCAACTCGCCTGGAAGTGTTCCGGCTTTCGACTGGCAGCCCGGCGTAGAACACACACATGGACACACACAGGCGCACACAGAGACACAGGCTCACATACATGCACACATGTGTACTTCCCTGATCAAATTAAAATCCTCAGAGACAGTGCAGTCTAACTCCCCATAAAAAAAGAAAGGTTTTCCCCCAGGCGCCACCGCCGACCTGCGGGGTAGCACGTGGTCCCACGGAGACAACATTCGGTTCCTGCTTCCCGGCCTTCAGACTCGATGCTGCGTCTTGTCTGCACAAGACACTGGATTAATATTGATCATAGGAACAGACAGCAGGGCTGTCTTCTTCCAATGCCCTCTTTTGCTTACACAAAGAACTGTCAAAAAAATTGCAATGATGATTTTTCCTTATATTGGGTCACACTGAATTTTTAACCTGCCCCTAAGCGAGGGAAATGTGGGGGCGTGCTTGGCTTTGGGTATTACGTGTGTGATATCGTTCCTCTTCCCTTAAAGATGGTACTGGTTGCTTTTGGTATATCCTGAAGACTAGTCGTAACACCTATAACACTGCACTGAACTTATTTGCACATTCTTTTGTTCCGTATAACTTTAGAAAAGTCTGTCATTTGTTTTTGTTTCTAGAACATTGTGTAATGCATGAGACATAATGTTCTAGGAGCTATTTGGTGGCTGGGTTCGTGAGCGAAGGGAGTCCTATGCTGTTCTGTTGCTGCTACTGTCTGACTCCTGGTATGAATCAAGGAAGCGTGACAGGCAGGGTGGTTCAGAGTTTGATTTTCGTTCCTTCACCAGAATTTCTTACTATGCAGAGCCGGTCTCTTCCGTGGAGTCTGTATGAAGATGACAACAAGGTGTCCCTTCGGTGAAATAAACCTGTGACCTCTGGGAAAACCTTTTAAAGGAATAAAATGCTTGGACGATCCGTCAGTGGCTGCTTTTTGAGGATGTGCGCTGTTAAGAAGGTTAGGAAAGACCTGCTAGGAACTAGATGGAGAGGTGGCTCCAAGTGTTAAATTCCTCGTTCATGTGACCGAGCCGTGACATAACAATGTAGGAAAGGGGAGTGGGAACGTGGCAATGGGGTAGGTCTTGTGAGAACCCAGACTGGCGCCAGAGGGGCGGGGAATCAGGCTACCCCCTCTTCTGTATTTCCGAGGGTCCCGGTGGAATGCTTCGGTAGAGTCCCAGAGGCCAATAGTTTGTCCAATTTAAATACATTGAAAGATACCCTTAGGAATAAACAGTAACACACTGATTCTTGGTGCGGTCCACAGAAGATGTAATTTGTGTATGTTATAAGGTGATCCAATACCCATCCTCAGTCTTCAGCGTGCGCATCACAGCGGCAACACTAAGGACTCGTGCGCAGAAAACAGCTATTGGAAAAGAGAAAGGAAGCAGGTCGTGGCTGGACGCGTGTTGCCAATGGACTTCTGGGAGGGCATTTATTGGAGGTGAACAGGGATGTTCAAAATTTTGTGTCATTTGCTTTGGGAGCTGTTTGCACTTTGTCCTTGGCAAAGACTGTGAACTGTGGACCTAGACGTAACTTTATTTTCCAGAAAATGAGGAGCCCTGCATGTTAAGAGGACAACAGAATGAACACTATTCTGTTCACATTTGGGGGCACATTTGCGCTGCAGACTTGGCTCACAGTCAAGCGGGTGCGTTTCCCAGCCTGGGGCCAGGAGCATGTGGCCATGAGTTATCACGGCGACGAACGCACACCCACGTGCTCGGACCAGGCGCAGATCCCTCACGCGCACTCCCACCAATGACACGACACTTCTAACCGAAGTGAGGTCCCTAGCTGCCTATTTACCTCTTCGTTTTTCTTCCGGCAAGTGACTAAAGAGCAGAAGTGATGTGTAACCTAGTTGTAGGTAGAACCACGGACTCAGAAACTTTCAGGACATTGTGCGTTTTGCTTCGATGACCCAACTGTGGTGTGTGCGCTCTGCTTTGTTATCTTTTACTGTCGCTTGCAAACAAGTCAGATGGTGTTTAATGTACTCCTGGGACGTTCGCAGTGACAGACTTCTTCAGATATGGTTTCCAGGGCTGCAGGGGCCTCGCTGGCATGTGACGCTGGGTCCGAGCCTTCAGAGGAGCGGGTTCGGCGATGGTCCCAGGTACGCCGTCCCAGGTGCGCTGTCCCTGAGCCTAGCTCTTCTGTGTTCATGATGATCAATCTTTGAGAGGAAGCTCATCCCCAAATAGGAATTACTCTTTTTAAAAAAATTTTTACTGTAGTTTTTACCATTTCCACTTAGTCCCCTTGTACCCTCCTCTGCCTGCAGTCACCACACTGTTGTCCGTGTCCATGAGTCCTTTTTCCTTTTCGATCAATCCCTCCGCCCCCTCACCTCCCCCACCAATAGCTGTCATCCCACTCTCCATCTATGAGTTTGTCTCCATTTCCCTTGTTAGTTCAGTTTGTTCATTAGATTCCACATATGAGTGAAATCATACGGTATCTGTCTTTCTCTGACGGGTTTATTTCACTTAGCATAATGTTCTCCAGGTCCATCCATGCTGTCGCAGAGGGTGAAATTTTCTTTCTTATGGCTGAGTAGAATTCCACTGTGTAAATGTCCCATAGCTGTTTTATCCACTCATCTGCGGACGGACACTTGGGCTGCTTCCGTATCTCGGCGATTGTAAATAACGCTGCGATGAACGTAGAGTACTCGCGTTCTTTCGAATTAGTGTTTTGGGTTCCTTTGGATATATTCCCGGAAGTGGGATTGCTGAGTCAAAAGGCAGTCCCATTTATTAAATTTTCTGATTTAAAGTATCTCCACACTGCTTTCCACAGGGGCTGCCCCAGTCCGCATTCCCACCCACAGGACACGAGGGTCCCCTTTCTCCACATCCCCACCAACATTTGTCTCTTTCGATTATATTTTAAAACATTTTAAGACCAGAAACCCAGTTTCCCTGACATCTGTTTCTGAGACTAAATAACGTGGCCTTGATCTTCTCGAAACTTCTGCACCGTGATTGTAAGCATGCCCTCTGGAGTTGGAGAGCTGGACTGGGTGGGCTGGTGGCACCACTTCCAAAGGTCCCGGTTTTCTTATCCGTGATAAGTGACTACTAATGACATTTAAATGGTGAGGCTATTTTGGGGAGTGTGTCAAGTGTCTCCCACAGTGCTTGGTGCCTGGTAAGCACTCGGTAAACATAAGCTACTTTTGTTATGATTAAGACAATTATTAATATAGGTTTACTACAAGAAGGGCTTAAGCAATATCTGTCATCTGTGGGTTCTCTGAGAAGGTGGCCAGGCGTGTCAAGGTCCCAGTGAATGTCCTACTTCGTGGAAGGTCAGGTACATGTAAATTGCAGTGTTACCTGCGTCAGAGTTGTGGGGAAAGGAGCCCCATGGGGCTATAAGCTTCACTAGAGTTTCATTTTGTTTAAGGTGTAATAATATGAGAAAGCCAAGTCAAATAAAGAGCGTTATGAAATCAGCATTTTAATATCAGATTAGCAATTACATGGGATTATCTGAGAGTAGTTTCCAGTTGACTTAGTCTATAACCCACAGCAGAGTCTCTTGTACACACACACACACACGCGCAAGCACACACTTGCATGTACCTCCAGTCGTTGATTTAGGAACAAAGACTCCCTGAGGGAGTTTCAAAAACTCTGCTGAGTCCCAGACTGCTATTCTGTGTTTTATGTCCATTTCTGAGTCAGCAGAAATGTGTGTAGGAGCATATAAATCCCGATAACTCCCCTGCTAGCCCGGGAAGCCACCTATGGGGGTGGTGTGAATTACGTATTCGATCTCACGTCTGGAACATGTCATTGCCACGAAATTCATTCCCTGTGTAATCCTCAGGGCCGATGGTAATATGAGACCGGGGGCACAAGCCCACAGTAGATTGTTGGGACTACCCAGCTCACGGCGGGTCCGGTTTGGAGGCACTGACTTTGGGTTCCTGGGGAAGCAACGTTGTGCTATAGGCTGGCGAACAGGCCACGGACTTGGGGGCTGAAAAGTCTAATCGTTCCTTTGTCACTGCCTCTGTGGTCACTGGTGGCTAGTCACCTGGTTTCTTTACCTGTAGATGAGCATTCCCTCGGGGGCCTTCTCTGTGGTTGCAGATTGTCCTCCTAACAGGTGTGAAAACAGAAAAGGGGGCCCCATCCCATAGCCCTTGGATGGTAAGGGCCAGGTCTACACACCGTTCCTGCAAGGACTGAGGTGCCCAGTCCCACGGTGCTGGCCGCAGGCTATGGGAGGAGGCGGTAGGCCAGTTGCTCTCTTTGTGATGTGGCGTGGCCTTCCTGCAGGTCAGTCCAGCTGGCGTGGATCCTACGGTCCTTTGCAATGGCTCCCCGTCCACTCCAGTTATCGAGGAATATCGGGAAGTAGCAGAGAACAATGGTAAAGAATGTGGGCTTTGGGGGCAGATGGTCAAGTGTCTGAATTCCAGTTCTGCCATTTCCTGTTGCTGACCTTGGGTAAGTCAAGGGCCTTTTTCAAGTCGTCTACCCGTCTAAGTGAGGAAATGTAATGGGCCTTCCTCGTGGTAAGGTTCTGTGGGGCCTAGACAGCCCTGGGTGTATCAGCGCTTAGCTCAGAGTCAGCTGTGGGTAAATGTGAGGTGATGCTATTGTCCTGTGTTCAAATGGCTGAGGTAGTTTGAACTGTTTCAGACTGTGAAACTACAGCTTCGACCTCATAGGTCTAAATCCCATGGTGATTCTGAGGATCAGCTTCCAGAAGGATCCCGTGAGCCCCGGCAAACAGGGAGGCTTGGAGGAAAGGGTGTGGTCAGTTAATGTCAGCATTATGAGGCATCGTGGGGAATCTCCAATCCTGGGGTAGTTTAATAATATTTACTCCCAAAGGCTGCTGCAGAGCGGGAATGGAGATGCCCTCACTGCGCTTGGTATGGAGCAGGCACTGAGGACATTGTTCTCCTTCTCTCTCATCCACTTCCTGGGGGGAGCTGCTTCCGACCTGCGGCCTGGGCCTGTCTCCGGGTAGCTGGGCCGACCCGGGAGCTGGTTCTACCCCAGGAGGGCACACGGGTGCAGGAGCCCAAGTGGGAGCCCACCTGGGGGACTCCTGGGATGCCGGACTGGCTGTGAGACTGGCTATGAGAGGGGTGCGAGGCAAGGGGGGCGGCGTGACAGCCGGGAAAGAACCTCAGGAAAGCAATCCGGAAATGCTCCTCTCGTCTCGGCTCCACCACGTCCTGGCCTTGCGAGCCGAGTGCTCTACTGATAACCTCCTGAATTTGTTTTTCAGTCATTCAGAGGGAGGGAATACTTTATGCTGGGGAACCTGTGGTGATAGTACACGAACCCAGCGTTGAAAGCGTGGCTTCGTGGCCGTGCTTTGAGATGGGCAAGCAGGTAAACAACTGGAAGGCGGGAAGGCAGGGTGTCGGAATCATCTGGGAGCCCTCACACAGGACAGAGCTAGATCTGCGTCAGGTTGCCTGACGTGGTCCTGGATAACGTTAGACTCGTGTGGGTCACTCCCGAAACCACTAACTTTACTTCCCACGTGAGTCTACGCTGCAGAAAACAGCTCAGCCCAAACGCCCTTTCTCTGCTGTCGCCTCGGACCCCGGCCCACCCCTCATGCTGCGAGTGACTGCTGAGGTCTCTAAACCTCCCTGAAGCCTTGTCTGTGTTAGCACTGGCCGACGGAAGTGTCACAGGAGCCACACATGTGATTTCACATGTCCTGATAAGAGAAGAAACAGGTTTGAGTGACTTTAACATTTTATTTCAGTATTTTAAATGGTTTCTTGAATTTTAATATTTTATTCTAATGTTTTAGTTATCCCAAATATTATACTTTCAACACATAACCAGTATTAAAATTTTAATGAGGTCTTTCACATTGGTTTTTTTTTGCAGTCTCCAAAACCCAGTGTGTACTTAACAGTTTCTGCACATCTCAGTTGGGACAAGCCGAGTTGCAAGTGCTCAGTGGCCACACGTGGCTAGCGGCGACCACAGGGCCAGCACAGGTGTCTGCCTCTCCTGTGGCACTGAGCGGTGTCTCGCGTTGGAAGTGTTGCCGTAAGCGCCACGCGCGGCTGTTAGACTGAGCCCTTCTTGAGGACGCAATCCCGCATGACTCGTCTGTGCTTCCTACACGATGTGCGGTACTTCGCTTCGCACAGAATAGGTGCTCAGTGACTCAGCAACTTAATGTATTAACCAAGGAACAAAGGGACAAATGAATGAAAGACATGGAAACCCCAGAGAGCCAGTGTTTTCAATCTGGGAAATACCACTTTAATCGACGTGGTCGTATGATCTCCTACCCTTGGGCTTTGCCTACTCAATGCAACCGATTTTAAGTCCCTGTTACAGGTAAGGCGTGCGCTGCGTGCTGCAGGGTCCTTGATGCTAAATAAAGACATGGCTCAGTTGTCCCCTCCCCGAGGGTTAGATTACAGAGCTCTGGGCACCAGCTTTGAAAAGGCAGATGTACTGCCTCATGCTGTTCAGTGATCTAACGTCTTGCACACCTAAAGAGTTAAATGTATTTGCCTAGAAGTTTGCCATTTTAACTCTGCCAAGCAATTTTCATAAAAGATGTGTTTTTTTCCACATCCTGTCATTGTAGAGGCAAATAAATGAGGGAGTATTTTGAATTCACATTACTAACTTGCAATAAGTTATCCCTGAGGGACTCAGGGACTTAATATTATTTTAGGCTTCAGGGGAAAAATTGACACTGAGTGCCATAAATATATCAAGATCTAATCCAATTCAATGGTGTGGGCATGTAAATTCCCTGCAGGAGTTTCAAAATCCATGTCCTGGCCCTGATACTTGGTTATGTCTTTGGACTTTTAGCCAGTAATATGTTTATTTTTCTGATGCCTTTTCTGAATTGGGAGTTTTTTCAGGGTGAGGAGTATCTATTTATCTCTCTACCTATCTATGTATGTATCTATCCATCCATCCATCTATCCATTCACCCACCCATCCACCCATCCACTCACCCACCCATGCCCCCATGCCCCCATCCACCCATCCCCCCATGCCCCCATCCGCCATCCATCCAGCCAACCAGCCACCTGCTTATTTACCTATGTCACATCTACCCATCTACGTATCCGGTGGTGCATCTAGCACAGTTCCTGGCACATGCTGGGAGTTCAGCAGATGTCTGTTGAATGAATCATGCACAGTAACCTCCATGATGATTGTCATTTGTGATTCATCGCAAGTACCCTCTGATATTAGTAATCTGCACCTGTCAGGTAAGGAGGAAATGTGAATGGCCAGGGCTGTGCACTCTCTATACTCTCTTATTCGTGACTAACCGCATTTGCAGATTTGTAGTGTACATTCCTCTAATTTTTTTGTTTCCTCATACCTTTCCCCCTTCATATGACTCACATAGTTAGAGCCCTTCCATGTTAATCATTGCAAAACCACAGCCCTCTGAATCACGGACAGGCCTTGGTTTACAACGACACACATTCATTAGGGAATGAGAGCATTTCTAGGAAACATCTCGGCACCACGCGGCCCTTTTGACAAGGTTTCAGGCTACCGACCTGAATCCACCTAGAGGAAAGCACTGGACTCCATCTTCGGTGGGCCCGTAGGGAACTGAGTTGTGCACGAGGGCTTATAAACACGGGCAGAGTTCAGGGAGGTTGCTGTGTGAGTGTGAGTGCACTTCCACGGCTTTGCGCTCTGTGTAATGAAGGGCCCCGCTTAGGAGTGAGTTCTGACACAGCGGCTCTGCAGTGGATACCAAATGGGTTTCCTTCTCTGGCCCCAGACTCATTTGCATGTCATCAGATGTTAAATTTCTGTGGTTTGTTTCTAGACATAGAACTCGGTTGTCAAAGCCTCTTTGGCTAGGAGTCTTTAATCTTCCTATCTAACCATCTTAACATAGGTTATGTTTATTTTCACAAACTCGCTGGTGAAAGACCGAAGCAGTTGGGACTCCGTGGGAGAGGAGTATATGCTGAGTAACTGGGAGGGCGACTGGGGGGCCCTCGGGTGAGAGAGTTTCCGGTGGTGAACTCAGAGTTCGTCCAGTCCGTGTCGATGGCTCTGTCGCCATGTGCTGCCTGCGGCCTGGGCGCCTTACGCCCTGCGTGTCCCTCGAATCGTCAGGCGCTCTATGTCTTCATATGTTGTTACCCTTAGTATCTCAGCACTTTCATTTTTCACAGTTAAAGAGAATTTTCTTTTAATTTTTCTTTTAAAAATTTGTAATACGTGAGCCAATTCTCTGGAAACTTTTTCAATTTCTTCTGGGATTACAAAACTCTACTCAACTTCCTCTCGAGCTGATTTGGGAAAACAGCGCGTAATGCCAGAGTATTGAAAACTGGAACTCATAGCTTATAATCAAAACCAACATTAGCATTCCAGACTCCCACACCCAAACCATCCGGACCCAGTCTGTGGGTCTGGTCCTTCTCTGCCCCCGTCCCCGTTTCCCACCCGCTCTTAGAAATCGTTTCCCTTTCGGTTACAAGAGAAGCTCTGTTTCAGAATGAGTGTATCACGCCTGCTGTCCTAATTCGAAGACAAACCAATGCTGGGCCTGGGCCCAGATCGAAGCTTGGTTTCTCCCGGCGAAGGCCTGCTTCAGGCAGCAGGCGGGGTGAGGGGGGGCGTTGGCTTCTCTAGCTCCCCTGACTTGCTCCCCTCTCCTCTGCCCCCTGCCCCCACGTGCTTTGGCTCCTGCAGTGTGGGGGACAGATGGGGGCAGGAGAGTCATGCGTGCAGGTCACAGCGGCACCTGGCAGTGGTGTACTGGGCCGAAGGAGCTGTTTCACTCAAACTCTTGCCCTGGGGGTGCCGTGTGGGCCTTCCACAGGTGTCACTGCAGAGCCCCGGGACACCTCTCTTGACTCAGGTAGAATCTCAGCTTCAGCGGGTCGGATGACCTCTTAAATCTGTTTCTTTTCCCTGCTGCTGCTTTTTCCGGTGGCGATGTGCGTTGAATTATCCACCCTGGCCAAAGATATATTGAAGTCCCAACCCCTGACACTTATTTGGAAATAAAATCTTTGCAAATGTAATCCACTTAGGGTTCGTTAGGGCGGACCCTAAACCGATGTGACTGGTGTCTTACCAGAAGGGAAGACAGGCCCACAGGGAGAACGTCGCCATGACAGAGGCGAGACTAGAGGGAGACCTCCGGATGTTGAGTGTGGCCGGGAGTCGACAGCCGCCCCTGGGAGCCTGGAGAGGCAAGGAGGGCCTCCACCTGCTGACACCTTGACGCCAGGCCCCCAGGCCCCAGAGCTGGGAAAGGAGGCAGTTCTGTGCGTTAAGAGCCAGCTCGCGGTGCGGCGTTACAGCAGCCACCGGGCACTCATACAGACTCTCCCCGAGCTGGCGCGGTGCCGCCTTTCCCACTGCGACGTCCGCTGGTCTCCAGGAAGTGTGCGTCTTCGATGTGCCACCGGCAAGAAGGCTGCACTTCTCCAGCTTGGCGACTTGAGTCTGTCTTCGGGGGCGAGTCAGGTAGCAGGCAGCCCCTGCGTGTCCTGGACTGCAGGTGGCGCAGTTTCCCTCTTGGGGGCAGGAGAAGAAAGTGCCAGCAAGCCTACACCTTTTAATTGACGGCACCCTCAACTCTTTGAGAGCCTCCCTCTGGTATTTGGCTGCAAATAAGAAACAGATGTGGCAGGGTCTGCACGGGTCCTTTAGCGCCTCACTGTGGAGGTTTGGGAGTATTTGCACCTGTGTTTTAGATTCTTTCTTTTGAAACCCGGGCCTCGCCGACTCAGATGTGCCCCGTTTTCACATTCTCCTCTCAGCCTAAATTAATTTCCTCTGGAGTGTCAAGTTTTTTGATATTAAGTTGGACAGATCGTTTCTTTAATATATGTATATGATTAACATCATGAATAAGTAGAAAAGCAAATTTAAGCCACAACAAAATATCATTATTTTTGCCTATCAGATGGGCAAAAATATTTTTTTTAATGAATGAAAATACCAAGTGAGGATGAAGATGTGAAAAAGCTATAATTTAGTTCATTATTCAGAGGACTATAAATGGGTATGCTCTTGTAGGAGATAGAGTGGTACAAACTTTTTTAAAAATTTAGATTATTTCTATTAACATCAGTTCTATTAATCTGCAATTTAAATAATTGATAGCCCTGGAGAACCAGGGTTTCACTGCTGAGAACTGTCCCATGGAAATAATGTGTGGACAACTTCAGGACATCCTCCTCTCAGCAAATGGTTTTGACAGCTTTCTAAATCTCCTTTATTACCACACAGATAAATTCTGATCATGATGTATATGTTAAATTACTAAAATTATTTCTGTTTTTGGAAATAATTCTTATTTAATTATTCTTCGAAGCCAAACACCTAAGTTTGATGCATAAACACATGTATTTAAAATGTTCCTCAAATAATAAATAATTTATGATTTAGTTACACAAGATACTGCCTTTATTACAAATTAAGTAATGAGAAAGAGCATATTGATTAATATTTTTATAACATTTTAAATAGATACATTTATTATATCAGATCTATGTCATAATAATTTTGACATCAAAATTATTGATGTCACAACAACTTTCAGTTGTTTTTAGTAATCTACCTTGTAATATATTCTCAGTAAATTTATTTATCCCTGGTTTTATAGTCTATAAAACCCACATGAATATGTTTCTTTTAACTTAAAAATAAAGTTTGGTTTTTTTCTTCATAAAAATATAGGTCTGACTTAGCTGAATGGTTTGATGATTGTTATTGCCTTTGCCAATTAAGTTATATTTTGGAGACTTTCTATATAAGTTATATGAAGAAAATAATAAATTTGCAGCCCCAAACATATGATAAAATGTCTTTAAAGCACATAGAATAAAAATATCCTATTTTAAAATTATTGTAGAAAAAGTATAATGAAGTGAGCGATAATTCAATGTCTTAATACTTTCTGAGCGTATCATGTAACAAGAGGCCTCCAACTCAAAGGGTAACATATAATTAGTAATAATTTGTTAAATCTTGGTTATGAGCAACTGAATGGCAAGCATATGGGTAATAGATTTTGCAAGTCAGGTGTTTCAGATTCTTTGCTTTCGACACAGTTTTGGATGTCTTAGGTTGTCAGCTGATATATCAAAGTGATGTTGGGTAACGACCACTGTGACATATTTGCCTCGCAAGTCAACATGTTCATTTTTCTTTTCTTAGAACAACATTAAGCATCAGGACAAGTCCAGCGTGAGATCTCAGAAGAAAGAAAAGACTTTATGATTATTGCTCACAGCACTTTTCTCCTGGTTCTGAGCAAAGGGTCCATTTGGCAAATTACGTCCCCTACAAATTATGTAGCTCACTCTGCGCGTCCCTTCATTCGGGGGATAGGCCGACAGGGAAGCGTCTCGTCGTCCTTTGTAGAGAGTGTGCGGCGGTGGGGACGTGGGACCGGCCCACGAGAGAAGGATCCGAGTTCCTCCGCTGTTTTCCAGAGTTGGGGGCTAAGTTCCGTACAGGGTCGCGGAGCGAGCGGCCGCATCCCCCCCTGCAGCTGTGCCAGTGCCACAGGGGCCATTTGATGACCACAAGAGTCCAGTGCTGCTGTCTTAGGTGGAGAGTCACATTTCATCGACGAGCTTAGCCTGCCTTCTCGAGGGACCTCAAAGTCAGAGGATGCGTTTGTCGTAAATGACTTTATTAGGAAACAATAGAATAAGAACCCTAATCTTTGAAAGCACTTTTATAGTTGTCATTATGCGATCAGGGGACAGATTTCAGTAGGGAGACGGGGAGCCTCCTCGCGGGAATGGCTGGGGAACACTAGGGCCCACAGTGCAGTGGCTGAAATTGACCGTGCGCCTAGCGAATCAGCCGGAAGGAAGCCAGAGCACGCTGCTGCGCCTTCCCGGGTGTGTCACCGGGCGTCGCTCCCCGCGCGGGCGCGTGCGGAGGCAGGCTGAGAGGAGGAAAAGCGGTGTGCGTGTGTCACCGGAGTCCTCGGTAAGTAAGTATTGATTTGGTACCATTGCTAAGGTTTGGAGGTCGTTCCACATAGGAGGGCATGACTCCTGGGCCATTCCCAGCCCCCTTGTTGTAGTCCCCAGTCCTCTCTGCGTCCGTGCTCTGTCCCCTCCCGCGCTGAGGTCGCTCACTAAGAACAGAGGGTCAGGGACCATGATTGCTGGTGGGACGATGCAGAAAACTATTCCGACAACACACCTAGGCCCTGACTTGCCCCAGGAAGGAGCGACTCTCAGACGTGCTCCCCGTTCTCTGCGATGCGCCTGTGCGCCCCCAGGGAGGGCAGGGAGGCCAGGTCCCTGTCCCCCCATCCCCCGCTCCCCAAGTAAATATTTGCACAGTATCCACGTTGCTCGCCCTCAAGGAACTTGTAGTCTGATGGGTGAGCAGCCTTATCGAGTCAACGACGTGTCGCTACGCGGACGTGAGCCCAGGGGACCGCGTGGGGTGCCGTCTCACACGGTCACGGTGATTTCTGGAATGCTTCTCGGCATTCCGTTATCACGAGTTCGCCGAACTGGAAAGAAAGAAGAGAGGAGCCACGAGCAACAAGCACGAAATCCTGTGAGGACTTTGGGCGTGTGGAGAAATAAAAGATTGAACAGCAGCCATGTATTCTCTCTTGTTTTACTAATCATATTTTTCTATGCATTGCCTTATACACAGCGATGTCCACAAAATAAGAATTAGAAACCATTCCATGATTATACAAATATTTAAAATAAACTCAGTTGAGACAAAAAATTGCTTTGGCTTAAAATGATTGTTAGATGTTTCATATACACAGAACTGGTGAAAAACTGTACCCTCATATTATTGTTCCATTACTCTTTACTAAGTAATTTATCCTGTGCTGATTCTATTTTTCTTGAGAACAGCCCACTTATGAAGCAATACATTTATCAAGTACTGCCATTATCTCATTGCAGTGACTCACCATTCCAGTCCGAGGCCTGTGCACCCCCTGAATGACTTCTGTTATTTCTGTGTGCAAATTCCAGAAGGATGGAATTCCATTTTTATTTTTACTTTCAATTCATGATTTTGCCATTTAATAATTCTTCAGCTGGTACATTTTGATCACTTATTCTGTTCTAGGCATTGTGTCAGACCCTGGAAACAAACCACGAACAAGGCCTGGCCAGTGGCTCAGCTGGGGGACATCATCCCGCGCACTAAAGGGTTGCAGGTTTGCGGGAGTCGGATTGATGTTTCTTTCTCACGTCCATGTTTTTCTCTTTCTCCCTCAGATCAATAAAAAACCTCAGGTGAGTATTAAAAAACAAACAAACACCCCATGACCAATGAAACTCTGCCCTTAAGCAACTGATGGCCTGTCTGCGTGTTTAGCGGTGGAGCTGGGTGGGGGCTGCAGCTGTGATGGGTGGGGAGTGAGGTCCGGGGCGATTGGAAGGCAGTTACAACGCAGCTATGCCGTGAGCGATGCGCTAGGTGCACCCGATGAACTGGGTGCTTCGAAGGGTGCGCAGGGGAGGAAAATATCCCAGCTGAGACAGCTCGCCTGCATGAAACTAGGGCTGAAGGGGAAGAGGAAAAAATATGATCTCGGGAATCTTTAACGGTTAGCGTCTATAGAGATTCACCGAGAAAAGAAGCCCCGGAGGCAGGAGTGGGGTCTTGTGTTTTCCTGTCTTGCTCAAATTCTCCAGACAATCACGTGTGTGAGACACAGAGAGACCCCAGCTGAATGCAGCAAAGACCACTGCTGCGTCAGCCCTAGTTTGCAGAATCCCCAACGAACAGAGGGCGGACGTGGTGGGCCCCTACGCGTGGAGGTGATTTGTTACACAGTGACAGGTGATGCGTACAAACACCTGGGTTAGTTTCTCATCAGAGCACAAGCTCCTCCACAAACCCGGCCCTCCGTGCCATCTACCGGCCTGTGTCATTCCCCACCTGGCCTCGCGGCGAGCTCGTGGCTGCGGGCCAAGGGGATTTGTCGTTCCCCAGTGCGCCTTCTTGCCCCCGTCCACCCTTCCCGGCTTCTGCAGCTGCTCCTGGGCCCGCAATCCTCTGGAGCAGGGGTGCTTCGGGGAGTGTGGAAGCGCCCAGTCCAGGCTGCAGTTTTCCTCTTGGTTTAGTTAAATAGTGTTTTTTGGATTTCGACAAACGAAGCTCTCCCTACGAGATTGAAAGAACTGCATCGTCTGTAAGTCTTTGTTTGCTTGTCTTGTTTGCTCATTTGCTGCTTTCGCTTTTGTAGCCCCCATATGAGGGGGGTCGCACGGATCTTGGCTTTCTCTGACTTATGTGGCTTGGCATGGTGTTCTCCAGGTCCCTCCGTGTTGCCACAAATGGCGGCATCTTTTCTTATGGATAATTGTGTTCTATTATATACATGAAACATATCTTCTTTGGAGGGTGGGAGTAGTAAAGAGTAAAGAGGGTAAAATATATGGTGACGGAAGGAGATTTGACTGTGGATGATAAACACGCAATGCAATATAGAGATGATGTATGATGGAATTGTACACTTGAAACCTAAATAATTTTATTAACCAATGTCACCCAAAACGTTTGGTTAAAAAAATGGACAGTGTGTCCTCTGCATTGTCTAAGTAGGACAGATGCTATATCTGGTATCGTAGTCATCATAGAAGCGTTCTGTGCAATGGCCGGTGACATTGCATCTGGCACTACCAGGACCCAAATAAAATATCCATGGAAATGAAGAAAAATTGTGTTTATTGTCAGCAAGAAGGCATGCTTCCTGAAAATTATAATAAAGGACAAGACCCACTTTTTCTGCCTTTAGAGCAGCTCATTAGACCAGGACAGTGAGCCGCCCTGAGGGACATCTCTAGTTCCATCCGAGTGGGAAGGATGCCGGAGGAAGGCCCAGGCTCAGCTGGGGCGGTGCGGAGAGCCGCCCTGTCGAGGGCCGGTTTCTGTATCTGAGGAACAACGGGGCCGTGTGGGTTCCTACACAGGAAAGTGGTTTAACTTTCTTAAAGGAACTGAGTGAGGTGTGGTGGGTGAGGGTGGATCATGGGTCTGTCGTCTTTTTCAGGAAGGTCATTTTAAGAAGTTTAAAAAATTATGTAACTCCCAAATTATGAGTTGTCTTCAATCCTATTTTGCAATAGCAAATGGCAGGCTTTGCTGAGAGAGGCCACTTTAACTCGGACAAGGTGGTCCTCCAGAGTCTTATTACACAACAGGAAAGTACAGGATCAGTGCTCCTTCTGGAAACTTGCAAGTTTGTGCTGAAGTGACCCTCCCTAGAACTTGAGTATTTGGCAATGAAAATGAGATATAAAAGGCAAAACAGAGTTCAGCTATTTATTTCTTTATTAACTAAATGTAACCTAAATAGAATCCAAATGATGACTCCATAGCAATGAACTAATTTTGCTTTGCAAAGATTTCATAAAATATTTGATCGTATGATAGTACTTGCCATTACCTCACTGAAACTGGAGACAGTGTGAAAGGAACTGTAGCCTCCTCATAATTTCTAAACACTGGTATAAGGTGGCTTTGATATGGAGTTCTATTTATATGACTTAGGTAGTTAAATTTCTCTGAGCAGAAAACATTTCCTTATGCACTGGACCTTATTCCGGGTGATTTCTGATTTCTGACTGAAAACAGTCTCCTGGCTGTACCCTCGACAGCGCGCCCCCTTGTCCTCCCGACCCCCATCTATTCAGAAAACCTTTAATCAGCCCACAGTTGTCTCTGCTTCTACCAACGCAGCTGCCAGAAATGATACGATTACACCAAGCGGTGCTACTGAAAATGCGTAGATAATTTTCCATTCAGCTCCAGAAGCTCCCTTCACAGCCTTTGTTAGTTCTTGCACTAACTGACTGAAGGAGCTGTTCCAGCTTGTTATCGTTCCCCTCGAGCAAGAGCTACACCACTGCCCTGTGCCTGAGAGGGTTGCTAAAGCCCTGACACCGATGGTCAGGCATGTGAGGTGGCCATGGTGAAATAAGGAGGCGGTGGCTCTTGGGTTCTGATCCTTCTTTTGCACCACCTGAGATTGACCACCTCCGTAGGGGGAAGGTGACAAAGGCTTCGCCTGCGTCCTTGTGATGTCTATATCCTGCTGTAAACAATTAGAAAATGGCACAAATAGATGTTTTCAGAGAGTGCGGAGCTTGCTCTCTCAGATTAAGGGGACAGATGAGGTGGGCCCTGCGAGGTCTTTCTTTTTCCTTCCTGGTGGCAGTTTTTGGGCCATTGTATAGGGAAGAGACCCCCAACAGTGTGTCGGTGTCACTGGGTTGAGTAAACAGAGGTCGAAGTCCATGGCAGTTGGAAGTGGGGTGCCTCTGGCTGTGTTCTTCTTCCTCAAGGGTGCTGTCATTATTCAGGGTCTCCTGTCATTCCGTATGAATTTCAGGATTTTTTTTTCTATTTCTGTGCAAACTGCTGTTGGAATGTTGGTAGGGATTGTGTTAAATCTGTAGATTGCTTTGTGTGGTATGGGCATTTTAACACTAATTCTCCTACTCCATGAACATGGAATATCTTTCCATATTTTTGTATCATCTTCCATTTCTTTCATCATTGTCATGCAGTTTTCAGTGTAATGGGTTTTCTTCTCCTTGGTTAAGTTTATTCCTAGGTACGTTCTTCTCCTTAGTACTATTGTCAATGGGATTATTTTCTTAATTCCTTTTTCAGACAGTTCATTGTTAATGTGTAGAAATGCAACTGATTTTTGTATGTTTGTTTTGTGAACTCCAATTTTGCTGACTTGATTTATTAGCTCTAACAGTTTTACAGGGGGAGTCGTTAGGGTTTTCTATACATAAATCATGTCGTCTGCATACTTCTTCCTTTCCAATTTGGATGGTTTTACTTTTTTTCCTTGCCTAATTGACGTGGCTAGGACTTCCAGTGTTATGTTGAATACAGACAGTGAGAGTGGACAACTTTGTCTTCTTCGTGATCTTACAGGAAAAGCTTTTAGCTTTTCACCATTAAGCATGATGTTAGCTGCGGGTTTGTCATATGTTGTGTATTATGCTGAGGTACTTTTCTCTTACAGCTAAGCCGTTGAGATTTTTCATCATAAAATGATGTTGGACACTGTCATTCCTTTTCTGCATCTAGTGAGGGGTCATACGACTTTTGCCCTTCACTCTGTTAATGTGGCGAACCGTGTTCTCCATCTGTGTGTACAGACAGATCCTTACCTCCTTGCACCCCAGGGATAAGTCCCGTGCAGTCACGGTGTTTGATCGTTTTAATACATTGTTGACTCTCAGTTGCTATTATTTTGTTGAGGATTTTTGCGTCATGTTTATCAGGGATATTGGCCTAGAAGTTTTTTCCTTGTAGTGTCTTTGTCTGGTTTCGGTGTGAGAATAATACTGGCCTTGCAAAACCAGTTTTGAAGTCTTTCCTGATCTTCAATTTTTGGAGGAGTTTGAGAAATACTGGCATTAATTTTTCTTTAAGTGTTTGGTAGAATTTTCCAGTGACGCCATCCTGTTCCGGGTTTCTCTTTGTTGGGAAGTCTTAGATCACTGCCTCGACCTTATTTATATTGTTCTGCTTAGATATTCTATTTCTTCATGATTCAGTCTTGATAGAATATATGTTTCTAGCAATTTGTCTATTTTCTGAGTTATCCAATTTGTTGGTATATAATTTTCCATAGTAGTTTCTTCTGATTCTTGTGTTTCTGTGGTCTCAGTTGTAATGTCTCCTCTTTCATTTATAATTCTATTTGAGTCATCTTTTTAGTTTTAGTCTAGCTAGAAACTTGTCGATTTTATTTATCTTTTTAAAAGAACTAACTCAATTCTATTTATCTTTATAATTTTCTTAGTTTCTACTTCATTTTTTTTCCTGCTCTAATATTTATTATTTTCTTCCCCCTGCTAACTTTGGGTATAGTTTGTTCTTTTTTTCTTAGTTCTTTGAGGGGTAATGTTATGTTATTTGAGATCCTTCTTTTTACTTAATGTAGGAATTTGTTGCTATGAGCTTTTCTTTAAAGCTGCTTTTTTTGCACCTCATAAATTCTTTATGTTGTGTTTCAATTTTCATTTGTTTTCAGAAACTTCTTGGTTTTTATTTTAATTTCTTCTTTGACCACTTGTTCTCCAAGAGTGTGGAGTTTAATTTCTGCCTATTTGTGAATTTTCCAGTTTTCCTCCTGTTAGTGATGTCTCATTTTGTGCCCATTTAATAGACTGTTACAGGACACTTGACCCAGCATTAAGGAGGCTAAGATTATGCATGATTTTCAAGTGTACATGGGACATTTCATACGATGGGCCCTGTGCTGGAATATAAAATAAGTCTCAGACTTAAAATGATTGAAATTATTGAGTATGTTCTCTGACCACAACAGAACTAAACTAAAAATAAATAATAAAATGTTGCCTGGAAAATTCTTAAATTTGGAAATTAACAAGCACTTTTTAAAAATAACAGTTGAAACAGAAGAAATCACTAGAGAAATTTAAAACATTTTAACCTAATAAAAATAAAAACACAGTCATAAAATTTTGTTGGATGCAGCTAGAGAAATGCTAGGGAAAATTTATGGCTTAATAATGTTCACATTAAAATGAAGAAAGTTTTAAATTAAAGATCTAAAATTTCACATTATGAAGTTAGAAAAATAAGAAAAATTAAAGGTAATGTAGAGGAAAAGAAATAATGAAGATAGACTAGAAGTCAGTGAAATAGAATTCTATTGGACAACAAATAGAGAAGAATCAATTAAATCAAGAGCTGGATGCTTGGACACATAACAAGATTGATAATCCTCTAACTAGATTGATCGAGAAAAAGAAGAAAGACACAAATTATAAATATCAGGAATGAAAGAGAGGATAACAATAAAGGTAACATAGAAATTGACACAACTTCATGCCAATAATTCAACAAGTAAAAGTGACAAATTTCTTGAAAGAAGCACACTACTAAAACATCTTTGAGAGAAACTTTCAATCATAAATGTCTTTATGCATAGTAAAGAATTTGAATAATTAGATTCCATCCTACAAAGAAAACTCCAGTCCCAGGTGGCTTTATGGATGAATTCTACCAAATATTTGAGAATGAGATACTATCAATCCTACCAACTCTTTCAGAAAATAGAGTAGAAGGGGCTACCTCCCAACCCGTTTCATGGGGCCAGCATTACCTGGATTCCAAAACCAAAGGCATTACCAAAACACAACAGAGCAAAACAAACTACAGGCAAATATTCCTCTTGAATATGAATGTAAAAATCCTTGATAAAATATTAGCAAATTGAATCCAGTTATGTCCGAAAAAGACATATAGCACATATAACACAGTAGCCATGCAGCGTTTATGTCAGAAATGAAAGGTTGGTTTAGTGTTAGAAAATCAGTAAGTGTAATTTATGATGTAAGCAGAATGAAATATAAAAACAACAGGATGATTGCAATAGAGGAAGAAAAGATATTTGATCAAGTTTAACAAATTTATCCATGATAAAATTACCCAGCAAACTACGGATAGAAGCATACTCCTCAAAATAAAGGAAACCTATCAAACACTTACAGTCATCGTACATTAAAAACTGATTTCTAAGATCAGGAACAAGGCAGGGTTGTTTGCTCTTGCCACTTCTTACCATTTTATGCAAGACCCAGCCCATGCAAAAAGGCAAGAAAATGAAATAAGAGGCATACAGAATGGAAAAGAAGAAGTAAAATTTTTCATTGTCAGATGATATGATTGCATATGTAGAAAATACTAAGGAAATGGTAGTGGAAAAAATATATAATAAAGATTAAATAAAGAAAATACTAAGGAACCTACAAACATCAGAATGTTAGTTGTTTACCTTACTATTGAGTTGTAAGTATTCTGCATATATTTTGGATACAAGCCTTTTGAAAAATATCTATACTGTAAATTTTTAACTTTGTTAAAAATGGGGAAATATCTGAATAGATACTTTAAAAAAGCAGATATAGCCCTGACTGGCATGATTCAGTTGGTGGTCATCACCCTGCAAAGTGAAAGGTCACCGGCTCAATTTCTGGTCAGGTCACATGCCTGGGTTGCGGGTTTGGTCCCTGGTCAGACTTCGTACGAGAGGCAACCGATCAATGATTCTCTCACACATTGATGTTTCTCTCCTCCTCTCTCTCTCCCCGCCTTCCCATCTCCCTAAAAATAAGTAAATAAAATCTTCAAAAAATAAAAATAAAAAAGAAGATATTAAATGATGACTAGGTACATGAAAAGATGTTCAACAACATTATTTATTGGAAAAATGCTAATTAAAAGCCCAATGAGAGGCCGCTAGGCACCATGTCCCAGTGGGATGGCCAAAACCGAAAAGACTGACGGGACCCAGTGCTGGCAAAGATGTGGAGGAAACTCTCACATTGCTGGTGGGAAAGCAAAACGGTAAAACCGCTTTGGAAAAGTTGACAGATTTTTAATAAAATTACAGATATATTTAGAACAAAATCAAGTAATTAGAGTCCAAGAAATCAGTCCAAGATAAATGAAATAATACAAGGTCCAGCACAAATAATGCCCCTTTTTTATTACAAAATCTTTTATTACGAAATCATAAGCATGTAATTCTGTAACCTAACAAAATCACAGCCAGACACACCCTATGACACTTTAGGTGACATGTTCAAATTAAAACTATAAACTATTACACCCATATTATTACCCTACCAACCACCCTCAAGCAGGCCTTCCCTCTGCTGGACCCTGTCTATCCATACAAAAACTTGTCTGTTATTATAGACATCTTTATTCATAATATACCAGACTGGAATTACACACATTTCCACGACTAGGTAAGTGGATAAACAAATTTCGTTTATATCCATGCTATGAAATACTACTTGATCATAAAAAGAATGAACTACAGGTGCTCGATACAGTGGATGAATCTCAGAAACATGCGGAGAGGAAGAAGCTGGACTCAAAGAGCACAGCTGACCCTTGAACAGCGCAAGGGCTAGGGGCGCTAACTCTTCTGCTCAGTTAAAATTTGAGTACGACTTTTTAGATGCCCTCCAAAACTTATATCATCATCCCTCAATGTCTGTGGGGCGTTCGTCCCAGGACCCCTGTGCACACCGAAATCTGCAGACGTTCAAACCCTCGTGTAGAACGGAGCATCCGGTTGGCCCTCTGCACCCTTGAATTCCCAACCACGGTTCGAATTACTCTTCTGCAGCCGCTCTTAGTTGAGTTTGAGGATGCAAAAGTCAGGGTTGCAGAGGGTCGTCGGTATATTTACTGAAAAAATCCACGTGTAAGTGAACCCTCACAGTCCAAACCCATGTGCATTTCTTTTTAATAAACATACAGTCAGCTCTCCATATCCCTGGGTTCAGCATCCTTGGATTCAACCAACTGTGGGTCAAAAACAGTATTTTTGGTTTGTGGTTAGGAATGTACAGGTGTGGAGGCATGACTGTAAGCATTATTTTATGTCTTTTCATATAAGGACCTTGAACATCTGTGGGTTTTGGTGTCCCCAGGGGATCCTGGAATCAGATACTGAGGGGCAACTACATAGAGGAAGTAAAGCTATATGTTTGCTCACTTAGAAAAGGGATTTCCTTCCAGTCTGCCTATAAAAGTGTAATTTTTGAATAAGAGGTATATATACATTTTAGGGCAATCTTATTCAAAATTATATTCTTGAATAAAATTGTTAGATTATGACTTCAGCAATTTACATATAAGGATATCACCTAATCAAAGCATTTGGAATTGAAGTCAAAGTATGAAAGTCCCAAACTCATGTGCAACCTATTCAACTACTCTGCTTTTCTCAAATGGATAAGATAGAATATTTAAAATTTTCATTGGTATTATTTTGTGCATGCAGGACAAGCTTGCCAAATATTATAAGTAGACATCTAGTTTTCTAAGCCCACCGCATTTTTTTTTGAGCAACCTACATTCCAATAAAAATGTCTCCAGGTGCTGCAAATGAAAACTGGTAATCTTACCTAGTCGTCCAACAGAAATCAAAATTAGCATTAGAAATTCAGCGGGCGGCAGTTGGTAAGGCAGCACATAGATTTAAAACAAGGGAAACAACAAAACCAATTTCAGTATTGTCAGGAAATGAGATGGGTATTACATGCTTGGGGGACGATGCTCGTGTTACGTGCCAAATCCCATTACAAAATATGACATTGGAATGGAAAGGTTTATAGCCTAAAGCATGTCCACACCCCTGGCCCATGGCCCATTTATTTTAAGCAACGTTCAGTGCAAACGGAGACACCGTCCTTGGACCTCACTGATAAAAATCGGCGTGTGTGGCCAAGCGCCTCCTGCCAAAGGGTTTCCATCCAGTGCGCATTTTCCTGCGCATCGATCCTAGAGCCATGCTCTTCACGGCCCCTTTCCAGACTCTTTCGAACTCCCTCGAACTCCCTCTCCACGTTCCTGCTGGACCCTTGAATGGGACCGTGGGCTTTACTTCTATTAAAATTTTCAAAATGGGTGAAGAGCATTTAAGGCCAGCCAGGAATTCTCTAGGAGCTTTGCTGAGATTTAATTATCCCAGGTGATGGAGCTTTGTTTGCAACATCTGTCAGGGTTGGGTAGCGTAATCTGATGACACGTCAGGAATGCAACTCAGCAATTACTTTGGTCTTAGGGTTTTCAGAGGATTAATTTAATGGGCAAAGGTTCCAATGCTGAAGCAGAATCCAATTTTAATGACAATTTCAGTATCTCTGGGAATAAAATGGAACAAGATATGATACAAATGTCCAACTGAAAAAATTGCTAATATAAGGAGTAGAATCTAAGTAATTCCTGGGAACTAAAACTCCTTTATGAATCTACTGATTTTATAGACAAAGGTTGTCCCCTAGTTTGCGAAGCGACACAGCTGGAATATGAGAAACTAGTTCTTAGAGAGAAAAGTGCTCCTTGGCATTCAGGTGGGCACAGGAGAGGCACACTCAGGTGACATCTGGGAGGCTTGAGGTGAAAGACTTAGCTACTACAGGAGCTGCATCTGCCAGTGTTAACTCCAGGAACCCTTCTTGTAGGGAGATTATTTTAAAAAGTGACAGTGCCTTGGAAAAATAAAAGATTTTCCCTGGCTGGGTGGCTCAGTTGATTGGAGCATCGTTCCATGCACCAAAATGTCATCGTTTTGATTCCTGGTCAGGGCACGTGCCTAGGTTGCGGGTTCAGTCCCCAGCTGGGGCACATACAGGAGGCAGCCGATCAATGTTTTTCTCTCACATCAGATTTTCTCTCTCTCTCTCTCTCTCTCTCTCTCTCTCTCTCTCTCTCAAATCAGTGAGCATAGCCTCAGATGAGGATTTTTTTTTTAAGTATACACTGAATCTTAATTTGGAATTATCAATCCATTGCATCCTTCTCAGTAGAGCCTTGGACATTTGCTTGTCGAATTTTCTAAAGACTTTCTCAGTGTAGCTAGAGGACATTTGAAGGAATTTGGGAATTGTAAGAGGTTCTTGTTGGGGACAATACAAAACAAATGCAAGGCTTCAGGGGTGTTGCTTTTGTGTATGAGGATTCTATTATATTATGTTGAAACTGTGTGACTAGCTTTTCCTGGCTGGAATGGTTCTGTAGCTCAATTAATTAGTGTTCCAGAAGAAGGCTGGATGAGAGAGCTAAGAAAGCAATATTTCCAGACACCTGTTTGGCCTCGTGTGACGCTTCCGTCCCCTCTCTGTGGGCTCCCAGGGGTTTGCTCCTTGGTTGATTGTAACACGATTCAGTGCTCTTGACGCACTGAATACTCAAGTGTCATCCTAGTTTTCTGGTTCAACAAATAACAATGGTTCGTTGCGCCATTTCTGATGTAACAGGGACCTCGGAAAGTTGCAATTCTACTTAATTATTTATATCAAAGCCCTACTCACATGCTCACAATGAACCTGAAAGTCAAAGATACAAATTTGACACCCAAAGTCCTTTACTTTATTCCCTAAGGCTTTCTGGATGGACTGCTTACAGCATCCAAAAGATAGCGGAGAAATAGCGCTTCTGTCCTAAGGGGATCTCTCTGTGTCTCTCTGTGTCTCTGTCTCTGTCTCTCTCCGCCGTTCTCTCTCTCTCTCTCTCTCTCTCTCTCTCTCATTCTCTCTCTTTTAACAAAGGCCTTTTCAGGGGGACTCCGCAGGGTACAAAATCACCCCTTACCAACCCATTCTGTTAATGTTAGAATTTTCTTCTTCCAAAAGCACTTAACGTGACTTCTTTGGACAGTGGCGCTGCTTTTATTTTTCCTGTCGTACTTTCAAAACTTTCAATTTAACCACTAAATATTCAGGGCGTTAGGCCATGCTCTAGCTTGCTCTGAAAACTACCCAAGAACAACCTTCGCGCAGGGTTTCTCGTGCTGAAGGAGGTACACCGTGCCTTACATGCCACACTTTGGTTTCTCGTTCGTTTTAGAAGCATTCAGGGCTTGGCTGAAGTGCCTAAAACCTATATGTGTGTGGGTCGTGGTGGAAAAAACACTTTTCTTATGCACATTGATGTCAATCAACTAGCTCCCGGCGCTGTGACTATCAATTCCAAAATTTGAAGGGTGGAGCCTGCACCTGTGACCTTGCAGAGGAGCTGCGGTGTCCAAGGCAGCAGCCGGAAACTCTATGTGGCTTCTTCAGTAACACTTCAGTACGAGGAAGTAAAATTAAAAATTTAGTTCACTGGTGGCACTGGCCACCTTTGGAGCTCTCGGGCGCTCCACGCGGCCGAGGACCTCGGCACTGGTCAGCGCCGACTAGAACAGGGCCTGCGTCAAGCGGGTCTAGAGCCAGCGCACGCAAGAGCCTCTGAGCTTTTAATCTTTTAGAACCAGGCACAGAACCCACACTATCATGTTGCGGTTCGCTGACGTCGAAGGGCGAGTGATAGAGGCCCCATTGCCGAAGTTTCAGGTAACCAGTAAGAAACCCTTGCACAACTGTGTGAGTTTTCCTCTGGGTTGTTCCTCTTCGTTGACACTTCAGGGAGCACCAGGGGCTCGGTGGTCGTGGGACCTGTGCCACCATCCTCGCGAGCTCAACGAGCGGCTCGTAGGAGGAAAGCTGACAGCGAGAACACCAGCTCTGCCGGGAACCCGCGGCCGGACCGAATGTGGACGAGCGTCTCAGAGTGGCGCGCGTCGCACGCGGGCCCTGGACAACCGGCCCACACGCCGTCCCGACCGAAACGGAGACGTGCGTACTTGCTTATTTTTTAAAGCTTTCCTTGGAACGGAGTGCGGGCCTATTCACCTCGTGACCTCCGCTGGACTGGCAGGGGCCCTAGAGCCCATCAGTGAGCACCTAGCATGGAAGCCCGGAGACGAACGGGGTGGTTTCACCGTTTGGAACCTGAAGGAGGACATTGAGACACGGCGGAAAATGAACCCACACACCTCTTGGTAATAGAACAACTGGCCCGATTAGAAAAGGAGGCACGGCTTGCTAAACTGGCTTGGACTGGCTCGCAAGAACCCATTGCTAAAATCTCAGGAATTCTGCAAACAGGTGGTTCAATCCAGCCATTATGGAAAGTCAACTCAATGGAAACTTATAATTAAACAAGTTACCTTAAAAACAGAGGTTAAATGATCCTCATTTCTTGATTATTTTACTGCACCTTGTTATTACCAGCGCTCTTGAGGTGATTTACACGGACTGCGTCTACGTGGCCAAAAGCACGGGATAGCGGAGTGGCCCGCGGGCCTCGTCCCGACTGCCCGCGGCTGCAGCGGCCCGTTTGCCGCCAGAGCTCCCGCTGCATTTGGTGCTCCTTCATCGCGCGGTCATGCCCTACAGACTCGGGAGAATAGGAGATGCCTCCTGAGGCCCTCCGTCTGCTCCTCCTCTCTGTCAGGTCTGTAGGGAGCAAAGTGAGAGTGGGAATGGGGTCTTCGAGCCCACAGAGCGCCCGGAGTCGGGCAGAGGGTCAAGGCTGCTGTTGTAACAGTTCAGAGAAGAGCCTGTGGGGCGGGGGTGGGGACTTTGAGATGCCAAGGAGACTTCCGTTTCAGGTGGCTGCGTGGGTCCCAGTCAAAGCCACATTTGCTGAGGGGGCAGAAATCTGTAAGCCTGGGGACTGACAGCCTCCGAGAAGAGCGAGGTCAGCGGAAAAGCGGCATTCACTGTGTCCATGTCATTCTTAAATGAGAGGGCTATAATGTTAGTCTAGAGCATCCTGGTGTGGAGGGCCAGTTTCCCTGCCACCTGTTTCTCTGGAGTCTCTTTAGTAAATGACTCGTAAAGACCATGGCTGTAGCCAGGGAGAACATTTGGGTGGATGGCTCCTACCTCGTTTGTGTGCCTGACAAGGTAACGAGTAAGACCAGCCCTCTGTAGAAGCGTCCTAGTTGGGAGGAGAGGATGGGCCTGTGTCGGGGAATGCGGGAGACAGGGGGGAAGGGCTGCAGACAGCCGTGCCGGCCCCGCAGTGAGAAAGCTCCGGCTCTCACTGTGGTGCCCACACTGAGGCTGTGCTGGGTTGCACCCCTCTCTGAATCCCTCTGGGCTCCATCACAGGAAGGACCCCACAGAACCCCCGATTCCCCAGGAACCCTCAGGGTTATGTTCTTGGGCATCTGATGGTCCCCAGAACTGCTAAAGCTTCCCTGAGCTCACGCGACATTGGATCTGACACATTTCTGTAGTGTAGAGACCAGCGACTTTGCTCATCTTGCCACTTCCTTACCACGCTTTCCCCTGGGTACCTGCAGCGTGTCCCTCTTGTCTGGGCTCAGGGTGATCAGCACTGCTATTTGGGGTTCATTTATTGGAATAGAGTGGGTGCTTGAGTTCCCTGGACTTGAAGCAAATAACCTGGAATGACCTACTTTCTCTTCTGGTAACAATATTACAGGAAGACTGAAAATCATGGTCAGAAATCAGAAACAATCCCTACCCTCCGGAATGAACTGAGGTCCCCTTGAGTCCAGCCCACCAAAGTCCAACCCAAGAGAATTGTTGTGAAAATCCGGCGAGGTTTATTACTTCCTCCCTCCCAGCTTCCCACGCGGCTACGTCTAGTGAGGGACCTCATCAAAGACATGGTTTCCTCGTGTTACCTTCCGCTTTTCCAGGTCTTCCTCTAGGGCCTGACATCCCAAAGTTGCTGTCTGTGTCTCAGCCCTCCCTCCTTCCTCCCCACGTTTCCCCGAGTACCTGTTCTGATGTGGGCCCAGTGAGAAAGGCCCCATAACAGAATTCACGCCGACAAATTTGATCCTGAAAACTTTACATTTCAGGGCCCTTGGCTTTAGCCAAAACAAAAGACTCCTTATGTTAGAATAGTCAAGAGATTGGTTAGCATTTCTAAAACCCAAACCAAACCTCCTTTCCTCCTCCGTCGAAGGCTGGCCCTTGTCCCGCATGGTAGCTAAGGACAGAGAATGTTCAGCAAGACACAGGAGCTGGAAGGCATGAGTCAGAGCCCCGAGGACACTGCCAGTCAGCTTGACCGGCATTGTTTCTCCGGCATATTCAGGGATGAACTAGATTGTTGTGCCGCCCAGATCCTGTTCCTCATGACGGCGCACCCCCACCCCCCTCAGCTGGTAGGAGCCTGGGTCCCTGATGGCTCACAGCAGCCTCCTTCTCTGGAGAATTGCTCTCAGCCTAACGGGGGCTGCTTCACCTTGGAGCGCAGACCCCTGGGGAATGGAGGTGGGTGAGGAGAGCAGCCCACAGATGCCAGCGAGGGAGAACCGGTATCTTTAGGAAGCCAGACAGTCGGCGGCTGTCCTCTGTGCCCTGGGGCTGAGTAGCAGATGCTTTGACAAAATGGGAAGCGACAAGACCACTCCAGGTTACAGAACCACAGAAGAAAGGGAGGGTTGACATCTTCTGCCTCGGCTGCTGTCACAACCCACGCATTCACCAAGCATCTAATCTACCAACACGGGATCTCACAGAAATCACCTTGAGCTGAGGAACCAAATTTATGGCAGAGCGGGTGGGATGGCGGTCCCATGACTATGGGATGCTCTAGTCCTACCACACACGCACTCTCCCAAGACTGGGGGGCCTGCCCGAGGAGTGCAATTGCCTCTTAGCCGAGGTATCAAGTTGGAGGTGATACCCTGTGGGGATGGAGCACCATCCTTCCGGTGTGGCGTGGGCATTAAACCACGGCTGTCCTGGGGTGCTGCAGGGTCTAGGAACTCAGGGGAGGGAGCAGAAGGGGCTTCACTCACCATCGTGCCGCTGAGCCCTGCGGGGAATCAGCACTTCTCCTTCCTGCACCTCCGAGCTCTGTGGGGCCGCAGGCCCTGGTCCTCTGGAGGAGGACGCCTCCTCTGAAAAATACAGTCAGGAGGCCAATAAGCCTTGATTTTGCACAGTCATGTTGGGGCTTCCTAGGCCAGGAAACCGGCCAGCTAAGAAAAGAGTCACATAATGGTAGGATAGGTGACCCCAGTCTTCACGAGGAAGTAGGGCTGCTGCGAGGGTTCATGGGAACGCGGAGCATACTTTTGTCACTGCGTTGATTCATATCGGCATCTTTGAGTTCTCGCGTGTTCAGTTTTCAGTGTAAATGCCACAACAGCATCCAACCCGATGAGGACGTGGCCCCTAGGGACCTAGATGCCTCAGTGCCGGCTGCGGGGGAGGAGCCCTGCTGTCGGGGCTGTGGTCCAAACTCTCGACCTTCGGTTTGCAGCCTTCCCTGAGCCGGTAAGTCATCTAGGTCTCAGGGAAGCCATGCCAGAAGTAAGTGCGAAGTGGGTCTGAGCCGAGTGAGAGGTGGGCGGCCGCGGACAGCGTCAGTTGCCTGCTCAGTTCCTCTTGAAAAAAAGGTGTCCAAGCACCTGTTGCTGCGACGGTTACCTGCTCACAGTGCGCGGCTGCCCCCTTCTCTGCAGATTGACCCTCTTCCTGGGAGCCCATTCTCCTAGCTGACCCAGGGGACAAAAATATGGCTTTCTCGTCTTATGACGGGACCAAGTCCATGGTGCAATCCTTGCGTTGGAGCTCCCGAGGGAACCGGGCTGAGTTACTCACCCACTGTAACTACATTTGTGTGTGTGTCTCTGTCGGCTCCTCCCCTACTCCTGGACGGTGCTGTCAACTGTCACATTGACATAATAATTTGTAAGTAGCGAGGATGAGAAGGACAGATAAGATTATCTGCTCTGCCTCGCACACCTTATTCTCCTTCTCCTGACATCAGCTTCTCCGCCATCCTCATCGCAGCCTTTCTTTCTAGGGAACCCCGCCCAGGAGAGGGCAAGGAGCAGGTTTCCAAGAATCTTGATGGTTACTAGTTCTGAACACAATACCCAAAGGATGTCTTAGTAAGAGAAGGCCTGATCCAAGAGCTCTCCCACAGGTGTGTATACACACACATACACACGTATGTACACAGATGCATGTGTGTGTGTGTGTGTTAGTGTGTGTATGTCTAAATCACAGCTGTTGTCTCAGTGGGTGAAGAAGCCAAAGTTCTGGCCCCTCCAATGGCCTGGGAACGTCTGCCTCTCTGCGGCGAGGAGAAGGGAAGGTTCAGTGCCCGAGGGGCGGGCACGCCTGTTTCGGTGATGTGCGGGCACATGCATCTCCTTCTGGGAGAGGAATGCCGGCTGCGTGCCTGCAGGGGAGTGCCCGGGACGAACGCATGACTCAACTGCATGCCTTGGAAGAGGACCAACGTCGCGTGGCGCGCAGGTGAAGGTTTTGATGTGCAATCGTACTTTGGGAAGATTTTATTTTAGGAGAGAATCGGGACCTTCCAATTAGGCACGGATCTAGCTGGGCCTGGATAGAAGAGGACTTATGCAATCTGAGATATGACATTAATACAGTAATTTTTAAATAGCTGAAATGAAAAGGACAGATAAGATCGTCTTCCCCGTAGACAGACATGCATGTCTACCTTTAAAGTCATGATGATGGGACAAGATACCCACTGACTTGCAAAACCCAGCTTCTCAGCAGGAATAAACAAGACAGATCAGAAGATGTGACTCTGAAAACTGTCCAAAAGAACAAAAAAAAACCCCACTTTGTTTGCTAGAAGCTTTACCGAAGCCGCATGTGTAGTGATCAAGATATCTGATAAATGTCAAAGTGAATTCTATCCAACATTTTAGTACATTTGGTTTAGTTTCATTAACTATTTAATTTTGAACTTGGCCTTGTCAGCAATCTCTTATGTGCCAAGAATATCAAAAGAAACTCAGGCGATTGATGTTATCTAATCAGAAGTAGAAGTTGCTCAGGCCCTTTCCTCTGAAGGCAGGGGTGCTTCCCGTCCCCTGGGGCACTTGCCCACCCGGCTACGTAGGCGAGGAGAGCAGATAAAAGGTGTCAAAGCGGGGCTGACGAGGAGTGGGAGCACGAGGTCTCCACAGGTGTGGGAAGGTGTCCGGAGATGATCGTCTGAACATTTGCCCTCGACAGGGAGAACCCACAGCACAGATGGCGGGGTGGCAGTCTTTGCAGCGTCCGCTCCCTGAGGATCCCACGGGCCTCGCTTCACGTCCGTGGGCTCCCGCCTCGGACAGCACCCACCCCGTGTTCAGCTGTATGTGGTGGCCTTGTTCTTTCCTCTTGCTGGGCTATTTCTCACAGCCTTGACCAAGAAAACCTCCCTCCGGAGGAGTGCCAGGGCCGGCAGGACCACTCAGATAGCTCAGACCCTATCCTCGGGGTCCACCAGTACCAGGTGGGGGTCTGGAGCCTGGATGGGTCAATCCAGGTGAGCCATAACCTGACATGGGGAGACTTGGGCTCGGGTCTTTGGAAGCCCCTTTTGACGGACACTTCTCTAAACCCCAGATGCTAGCCAACCTGGACCAGAAATCTTCATGTAAGACGATTTCCCATGACATTTCTGGGACACGTGTTTCCCCTTGGGTCATAAACGTCCTGAGAACAGCTTTCGAGACCTCTACTTATCTTACTATATTTAAGTTTGTTCAGCGTCAGTTTGGGTCTTGGCCCAGAGCCAAATACCCAGAATGGGGAGATGCTGAAGGAAAAGGAAGTGACCGACCCCTTTGGAAGCGCCTAGGGGATTCCACCCAGACTCTGTGCCGGGAGACGTGGGGGTGCGCTCACATTCGCCCGCTGGTCCGCGGTCTCCTGGTCTTTCTAGCACAGGAGGAGACGCGGTTCCTGCAGGTGGTGGTTCTGATGGACACCTGGCCGAAAGCCTCCACAGAGTCACCCCCCGCTGAGAAGTGCCGGTCTCAAGTGCACAACGTTGGGCAGTGTTATTCTAATGAAGAATCTCAACTGGCCTGTGTAGGTTTAAGCCCCCAACCTTCAGCCACATGGTAACAGGCAGCCAAAACCATGCCCAGACTGCAGATCTAAGTTGTCTTCTGACAAGTGGAGGACCACCGGCCTTGGGGTGGGAACACCCAGGAAAAAACGACAAGGCCAGGAGGGGAGGGGCAATGTTGGGCTGCAGAGGGCACAGAGCGGGGCGGGGGGTGCCCGGGAAATGGCAGGTCGTGGTGGGGAGGGGACCAGCATGTCCTTGCTCTGAGCCGCCTCACTTACCTAACGAAAATATCAGTACCCAGTCTCTTGGATGTCGGCATCTATTGGGATCTCTTTTTATGACTTAACTTTCTGAAAGTCTCTGAAATCAGCTTAAAAAAGTCCGTAGATAGGAAGGTAGTGATCACTCTTTAACTGAGTTAATTAACCCCTCATTTCACCTGTCAGAAATTCCAAATAAAATAACTACACGGCGAGGACCCCCTCTTAGTTTTCATTGCACAGGAATCCCGGTTGTCTGTAGGATGCTGTGTGGTTCCAGGGCCTTACCGTTTACCGGCTCGGTCTTTGGGCATTCGCGTGCGGATGCTTGCTCTCAGACACTGTGGTAAGCCCCGGGATTGCAGGTGTGAATGAAGACACAGGTCGCGCCCATCGGAACGGGGCTGGCTTTGTGGGCGGGGACCTCTGTGCCGGCGCAGGGGCCCACCACGAAGGCCTAACACTCAGTCAAAGGCTCAGGGGTCGCTGCCTGGAAATCCTTCAAGACTTTGAGCCAAGCGCCACCTGCATTTTCATTGGTTCTGGGCCTTAGGGATTACGTAGCTCGTCCTGCCTCAGAGGTGTGTTTGAGGGAAAAAACATAGACATAACTCGCCGCGGCACAGCAAGATCTCACACAAAGCGACAGCGCAAACAGCGGCGGCGGGCCTGCGCTCAGCGCTGCGCCGTGCGTTCCGGCAGGGGTGTACCGGCGTGCGGCTGCAGGAGGTCACAGGCTTCAAGGCAGAATGTGTTATTTCGGTGAGCGTTTCAATGCAAATTCAGACCCCATCACTATTTCTATTTCGCAACACATAGCAAAGTTGTATTAATTTGCATGATTAATAGTCTAGCGAAGGCGCGGAGCACCCGTTGCCAGAGATTATGATCTGGCGAAGGTCTCTGCTGCTTGCGTGTCCCAGGTGCTGCTCGTTTCCGGCTGCCAAATACATGGGACAGGCTTGGGGGAGGGGGCGGAGGGCGCATTGCTAACGGGTGTGTGTGTGTGTGACTGAGCAAGGTGTGTAAGTATGTGTGTGTCAGCGTGTGCACGTGTGCACACGCGTCTGTGAATGTATCTGTGACTGTGTTTCACAAGCATTTCAACTGGAGCAGGCAGACAGACATTTGCTTATTAAGTGTTTTGCTTTCAGTTGGTAATAAGTGCATTTTAGTAATCTCAATAACCATACATGTGATAATACAGTAATCCCATGTTTTGTATTCTAATTAGTTTCCTTGCCAAGCTAACGATAATAGCCCTTTGTCTTTTCATCAAGTGGGTGGATTTCTTTTTTTTTTAGGAAGCAATTTAAATGTCAGCGTTGAGCATTGGAACACCAAAAATTTCCATTTTCTCCTGTTTCTTTTGAAGCTGCAGGCATATACAATAGATTGTCTTTAAAGATTTATTTTTTACTAGTACACGATACGAGCAACTACATTTTTTAACACGGGAGTTTTTCTATCAGTCAACATCGTCCCTCTTTAAAAGCTGAGCACCCCTGCTCTTACCCCCTCAGGAGAAAAAGAAAAACGTGGCCAAGCCAGGGGCCCAATGGGAGGCTTTCTGCGCCCTTCAGAAGCGAAGAGGGGCGCTGCGTTCTGTTTGCTTGTTTTCGCTTACTTTAAGAGCTGCGGTCCGGAATTACGTGTGGTAAAGGAGAGAGGCCGGACTTTGAGAGAGCAGCTAACAGAGAAGAAAAGGCAGAGACCTTCACCGAGACTTCCCAGGACGCAAAGCAGGAGGAGGGCATAGAGCAGGAGGCGTAGGTAGGAGAAAGGAGATCGAGCCGGACGGCACTCGTCACGAGATGGACCTCGACACAAGTTACAGCAATACCGGCAGGTCCGAGCTGAGAGGACAGATGTTTTGCAAAGATAAAAGGTTTTGAGGAAAGAAAGATATTTTAAAAATTCCTAAAAATTTAACATCGATCAATCCCACAGCATGTTGTTACGTAACACCAAAGGGCGTCTGTGCAGGTTAGTTCTTTGAAAACAAACCAGCACGAGTCATTCTCACTGTTCTGCACGTCGGAAAGATGATGGATGAACGTGTGTGTGGCTGTGAACAGGCCAGAAGTGTCTGTTCTAGTTCCTGAGATAAGCAAACGCAGGTTTGTGGTTTGTGGTTTTAGAACCAAGGTGCCTGGAGGGGGGAGCACAAAGCTGGGGTGGTGGCTCTGTGACCTTCACCGTTGTCACCATCATCATCATCATTAGGCAATAAGGGCACTGCCCCTTTTGGGGCATTGAGCGCAGGGGGGATCCGAATATTAGCGGCCTGTGTCCCATTCCCCCAGACCACGGAGGTCACTGCGGCCAGCTCCCGCGCCCACGAGGAAACCAGCACCCTTGATCACATTCCTCGTCTCCCAAGTCTCTAAGGATGTGGGGTGTTGTTTCTTCTCATCACTCTCAGCCTCTGCTCTGTATTTTGTCTTATGTGACCGCTGCTCTCTCTTCTCCAAACCATGTTGTCCCAATCTGGACACTGCCCAGCTATGTCCGTTCCCCCAAGGGCTGATGACACAAGGCTGAGTGCATAGTGGACTTTTAGTTTGAAAATATTTGCTATGGACGAAATGGTTGTGTGCCCCCCCCCCCCCAAATCCAGAGTTTGAAAGCCTGATCCTCAACATGCTGGTGTTCAGAGATGGGCCCTGAGGAGGTGATGAGACCATGAGGGTGAGGCGTTCCTGGTAGGATTAGTGCCCTTATACAAAGAGATTCCAGAGTGTTTGCTTCCTCTCTGCACGCACCAAGGAAGAGCCCTGTGAGGACACAGCCAGGACATGAGTCTTCCCCAAGGACCCGGCCATGCTGGCACCTTGACCTTGGACTTCCAGCCTCTAGAACAATGAGAAACGGGTCTGTGCTATTTAAGCCACCCAGTCTCTGGTCATTTGTCACAGCAGCCTGAACTCCGACTCTGACAGAGTGATTACATTTGTGGAGACGGAACAAGAAATGGACTGTTAATCGCCACCGCCCCAACGTTCATTACCCATTCCCTGCCTTTACGGACCCTTTGTCATCCACGTGACCTCCTTAAGTTTTGGCTGCTGTGGTCTTTGTCTCTCTTCCTGCTCTACCTGCTAGCCTCTACTCCCCAAATTCCCAATGAATTTTTTACGCAGTGGGATTTAGCTTTCTGCCCCCTACCCAGAGCTAGGCATGTGTCTGAGCACGTTCGATAGAAAAGGCTGTTGTGGGTGACCGACTACCACTTCGCAGACCCAAAGGGGCTCCACGAACCGAGAAGGCTCTCCAGTTGGGGCGTCTAACGTTTAACAGTGTGAGACAATGTCAACAAAACCTGGCAGAAGCTCTGAAATTTTATTTTTTCCCTTTACCTTGATGAAAACCTCAGACAAGATTTTCTCTCCCTGATTAGAGCACAAAACATGGACTATTTTGATCTTCCTTCAGAAGCACAAATTAAACACAAATGATCCTTGTAGGCATGATAGTAAACTGAGACGGTTTAGTGCAAGCTGGGTAATTAGAAGAATCTATTCACACCAAAAAAAACAACTTTAATTAAGCAAGCATGTAAGTTAGACTTTGTGCTCGAGATTTTCACATACGCCACCCCTTTAATTTTTACAACAAAGTCACCTAATGTCTCATTTGACTAAGATGCAGAGTGTCATTCAGTGGAAATGTTGGCCGATGGTCACTACATTTCCAGTTGTGGACAATGGTCCTCCCTTACCTGTGCTGTCACTTTCCGTGGTTTCTGTTACCTGCCGTCCAAAATGATTAAAGGGAAAATTCTAGAAATAGATAATGTATCAGTTTTAAATCATGTGCCATCTTGAAGAGTGTGATGAAATCTTGCGCCGTCCCTCTCTGTCCTGCCTGGGACATGAACTGTCTCCTTGTCTCTCATGTCCATGCTGCACACGACACCCTAGTAACTGCCTCGGTTATCGGACCAGCTGTCATGGTATCTAGTGCTTGTGTGTGAGCCGTCCTCATCTTAATTAATAATGCCACATTCACACAGCCTCTATTGCAGTAGAGTGTTATAACTATTACACTGCATTATTAGTTATTGGTGTTAATCTCTTACTGTGCCTCCTTGACATATTAATTCATCGTAGGTACGCGTGTATAGGAAAAACATTGTGTATATGGGATTCAGCACTGTCTGCATTTTCAGGCACCTACTGGGGGGTTGGAACCTGTTCCTTATGGAGAAGGGGGGTGATTGCACTTGCTTTAACAAGTTAATAACCCATATCATTTCATGTACTTGGAAATGATCAGTAATGGACTCACTCTGCCTAAGTCCACAAAACGCTGAGGTGAAATCCAGAATTCTAGAACTTTAATTTCTAGTGGGACATATCCGTTCCCACCGACCATAATTTTTGTATATTTCACCCCTGGGGGCTACTTCCTTCTTCCTAGAATCGATGTGCTTGGGGGTCAAACCATTAATCAGAGATATGTAACTGGAAAATAAGAAGGGAAGTCTGGAGATATTGTGCCTACATTCGGAAAACCTTGGTGAATGTGACTACGCCATCTCTCTTCCAAGGAGGTGTTTTCGTGCGGGTCACCCTTTTCCCCCTGCGACCTATTTTCTTAACATCAGTTAATATCACTGGTGAATACATAATCAAGCCATGAATTCACAGGACTCGGAGACAGGGTCCATTCCTCAGACTGCTGGATTGCCCCCAAACCATAGTTTACATACAGGACAGAGGAAACGGAAAGCTGAGATTAAATGACTCATCCAGCGTCACAGGACAGCAGGTGCCTGGCTTTCTGCTTCTACGCCACCAACGCAAGGCGTTAACTATGCGGCTGGTGCGGGGGGTGGAGCAGTTCTTGGGGTAAGTGAAACCAACATGAGTTGTAAGAGACATAAAATTTTCAATGTGTAACTGGCATGCAAACATTGCTAAAGGTGCATTTACAGTTTGTCTGCTCCTCTCATGCCACCTTGCCCTCTGGGCTCTCTTTTGGGTTGGAGAAACTTAGTAACTGGCAAAACAGAGAGAGAGAGAGAGAGAGAGAGAGAAACCACCGGAAAAGTAATCCAGCGTGCTGAGTTAATTTACACAAGGACTGAGGGGTAGGGGTAGGAGTAGCAAAAAAGCCCTCGGGGCTTGGTGCCCAGCAGAACACTTTTTGTTGAGAAGTGGCAAGTGAGAAGCAAAGAATAAAAGAGTGCAGGGCAACTTCAGGGAGGGAGGACAGGAGAGCAGAAACCAGGGGTTTAAATGTCGTTGCTTTGAGGTATGAATTGGTCTTTTTATTAGTCCTTGCATAATGCCAGCAAAGAGTGGGATTACCCCTAATTATTCTTGGGTGCGTTACTGGACTGTTTCTCCGAGTGCGGCACCTTCCCGCGGCGGCCGCTTGGAGCCCAGGTTTACTGGATCACTGGCCGAGGAGAGGCCGGTGCTCGGGACCAAACCAGGTTAGAGCGGCCTTCGTGGGCGGGGCCAGTGCAACGGCACAGAGCCCTCTGCTTGCCAACTGCATTCCTAGAATTTTCTGAAAAATTAAATATACTGGGGGAACATTAGTTATTATCACTATGTAATTTTCAGGCGTTGGAATTCCTGATCATCTTACACTGAACTGTGTTTTGTAAGTGAAGTCGGATGGGCACAGAGGAAGGTGGGGAGAGGCAGGTGGCCCCTGGGAGCGGAGTGTGGGGCAGCTGCTCTGGGGCATTGGGTGGCCCCGCAGAGTCGAGCCTCCTGCCCACCTGGATCCAGAAACTGGACGATTCCTGGTTCACAGGTTTACAGATCCTGAGGGTCACGAGTGGGCCTAGTGTTGGACCGGTGGGAAGGGGAAAGGCCTGACTTCGCTCCCTCATGCGCAGTGTGCGTACTCGAGCCCCGCGACACTGCGCAGCCTCCAGGGGCCGGGTGTGGAGAGGGGGATGACCGCCTGCTCCGGCCCAGGGTGCCCCGCTTGCTCGGGCTCTCTGTCTGCCAGCACGCGCTCCGCCGGCTCCCACCGTCCCCAGTGGGACCTGTGACTGTCTTCCGGTCGCTCAGATGGTGTCTGCGCATGGAGCGATAAACCCCATGGGGTAACAGTCCCGCACCAGTGAAGCACACTGCCATGGCCGTTGAAAGCCGGCGCTGCACAACATGCAGTCATGCTAGTAACGTAAACATTTAATTTTTCTTTATTTAGGATGACATTAAATAGCCAATGAAAACAAGTCGAGAAAGAGAGAGGGGGGCAGGGAGAGATCGTTGGAAGAAAGAACAAAACTTTACATTTTACCAACAGAATTCTCCCTGCTCTGAACAGGGGCCCGCGTTCGCATTTTGCACCGCGACTCGCGAGCTGTGAGGCCGGCTTCCGGGAGGGATCTTTGTAAGACATCCTTGCGTAGGAGAAGGGCCGAACGTGGAAACGCACTCCACGGGCTCTATCGCGGGGAGTTATGTAACGAGTTTGGGCAGAGAACTGGCTGCAGAGCCCAGGGCTGCGTGGGGTTCTGTGGTACGACAGGCCAAGGCTCAAAGCATGACTTCTACGAGGTGTTCCCAGAACGTCACATTCTCTGGGAAATGAACTGCTCCCTGAATCACTGCATGGGAGGTTACTTGAGTACAGGGGCCATTTGAGAATATTGGCACTCAGTGAATTTTCCCAAGATCTTTACTACTTTACGCAGAATCACAGACTCTAATTAGGAGGGTGTTTGTGGGGTTGTCAACCAAAACTTATGTTCCAACTTCCCTGATGCAGATTGTCACTGCAAAGTGACAAGCCAGCCAGGGACTATGTGTGTGTGTGTGTATGTATGTGTGTGTGTGTGTTTTAATCCTTACCCCAGGATATGTTTATTGATTTTAGATAGGGAGGAAGGGGTTGGGGGAGAGAGAGAAGCATTGTCGTGAGAGAAACATCAATCGGTTGCCTCCTACCCACGCCAGGACTGGGGATCAAATCTGCAACCGGGCTATGTGCCCTGACTGGGACAGAATCCGCAACCTTTCGGTGCACTGGGCGGTGCTACAGCCAACTGAGCGACCGGGGCCAGGGCAGGGGCTACGTTTTCCAGCCCCCGTTGCATCTAAGCGGGACCATATGATTCGTCCTGGCCAACTGAAAATAAACGCATAAAAACACGGGTGTCATTTCTAGGCACAGGTATTTAAGAAACGGGTGTGCTCTCCTTGCGTCTTCGTTACTTTTGGTGGGTCAGGCGCGGAAGAATCCAAAGTGTGGGGAAAGGTTGAGCTACCAGACGGAGCACACGTTAGCCGCCCCGTCCATACGTGCAAGAACACCACCTGGAACATGCGTGCTGGATTTGGCCACATGATGACCACACAATAAATTTCCGTGTTAAGCCTCTGAACTTGGGAGATTTCATTATAACGAGTAGCTTACCCTAATGGCCTTCGTCAAAATCTGTAATAGACTGATTTAAATGTGTCCAGTAACCTTTAAAAAAATTGAATCTATGATCTAATTTTACGGAGAAGGAAAGCAAGTCCTTGGAAGTGAAATTACTTCCTCCTATAAATGTAAATAGCTGCTAGCAGACTCAGAGACAGAACCCTCAGCTCCTTCTAGTTCAGATGACTTTCTACTTTTCGACGATAGCTTCTAAAGGGGAACTTAGTAAATATTTATCTATGGCATACTTTTGGAAGCATTATTAGGTAGAGAACTGTAATAGCATTCTTTACTGAAAAATCCTAATACAACTAAACTCATCAATATACGGACATTTTTTATGTTGTTCTGTTGAGTACTATTCAGCTTTTTAAATCATAAATCAATCTCTTTTTTTTCTTAAATGTAATTTAAAATGTTTCATAAGCTTCTAATCTTTTGCTATGTATGTTTAACTTTAAATGAAAATCTGGAGAGAGCCTGATTCATTTACCAGCAATTTTCTTTATAGCAAATGTTGTTAGAACATATTCATTAAAATCTCCCAAATGAAAAAAAAAAAAAAGAAATGCCAGTTATGAATGCTATAGTTTAAAATTGAATGGCATTTTTGGAGAATGCCAAGAGATTTCTGTGAACTTCAGCAAACAAAGAAATCAGATCAAGAAAAAAAAAAACACACATGAGGAAGAATGTGGAAGTTCTCTATTTGAAAATTGAATGGGAAAGGGTGCTTCTGGGTTTTGGGTAAAAAATCTTGGTCAAAGGAAACTTTTGTTGCAAGAGAATGTAATGATATATGTTAGCTTAAGTACAGAAAAATTATTTTGGGTGGGAAATAGTGATATATAGTGTATGTTGCGAGAGGTTCCCTTTGGGAGGATCAGGATATTTTCATCTTCTATGTTTGGCATTTCTGTAATAATATAATCTTGAGAATTAATAACCACTTCTGTACACAGCAAACCTTAAATTAGACACAGAGACCTGAATCAGACCACACACAACGTCAGTTCTGCAAAATATCGATTGGGGGGTTCTGAAAATCTGTCAAATCTCGTAGGTAAGGAAACTGTTGAAGGCAAGGTTTTACGGCCTAAAGTTGTCCCTTTGAGAGAATTCACAAAGTGGTAACATACGCAGGCTTCTCTACACACAAACATACAAATCTGTTAGGATCGCACCTGTGATGTGGACATATCATCAGACCCTTTACTCGTATCTCTTTTTCTGGTTATTCAAGCTTTTTCTCAAAATGATTTTAGAGTTAACACTGGCTTTACTACATTCTTGGGATGGGGGCGGAGACACAGACAGGAAGGAGGAGTATTAACAGAGAGGAAGCATTCTTCAAGGCAGGCCATGATCTGCAGAAATATGTCAGAGGTGTATCCGTAAGGCACTCCTGTTCTTAATTTTTGTTGAAACCACGCACACGCCTTTGATGTCCCGGGCCTAGTAATACACACCTTCTTCCTCTGCAGCCGGCAATGTGTGCTGATTTACATCACAAACCTCTCTGAGAAGCCAGGGGAGAGATCCGCACAGCAATTCCAAACACAGTCAAAAAAGGAAGTGGCTCCGCAAACTCAGTGACACCTAGCAAATGGCATTAGAAGTATTTAGGAAGGACTCTTCACAATTGCTTCAAACTGACATGACAGTACCTGTCTCAGATGAAACTGCGCATTACAGGATGGTCTTTTAAACATTCACCCAAAGTCACGCAGTTAGCTAGACAGTTTCAACAGCCCAGAAAACCAGATGTTAAGTAGTGATTACGCTTTGAAATAGAAAAGAAGTCAAGGGTCTTCTACTGCTTTTGAGTAAGTCAAGCTGTCTAAAAAGCAAAACAATTTAAATGAAAAACATTCTTTTATATTGTGTGGCGGGTTTTTTTTTTTTTACTCATAATTTACATGGTGTTTTTGTGCCATCCTCTCTGTTTATATAATTAGGAGAAGATTCTAAAAGCAAAGATTGTGCAGACAATTGCTCGTAAAATCAGCTGTATCAGGCCTCCACCTTGTTTATTGCGTTAGAAGTAAACCATTAGTTACAAAAATAACTGTATGCTGGGTAGGCAGGCATAAGATTATTACCTGTTCGATTTATAAATTAAACGATAATACATCATGCTTGGCCATAATACATCAGACTTTGATGATTGTTTTTTAAACCCGTCTTTTTCTTTTTTTACCTAAAGAAATAAAGTTTCGGATTCTCATCATAAAACCTTCCTTGTAAATTTCATCATAAAAACTTCCTTTTCCCTTTCATCACCCACTCCTGTGTGCGGAATTCAGAGGCTCTCAGAAGCGCCAGGAAGCACGTTGCTGTCCGAGCGTTCGTTTCCTCTCGCTTGCATTCTGTCGGCAGGTCCTGGGGTACAAGCGTCCAAAGGCAACTTGCTCTCAGGCTCAGTGTCCCTGCAGTGGCTCGGTCCAGCGGCCGGGAGTGTCCTGCAGCCACTGTCCGGGGCAGGCGTCACCCCGGGGCCCCCAGATGAGAGCAGTGGCTCCCTCTGCCCCCTCCCCCAACTCTGAGACAAGAGGGACCTTGTGTTATTGTTTCGGGCGTGGCCCAAGCTCAGGAGTAAGTCATGATCAATGCTGGATGGAGGGCAAGGTCTTGTTCTAGCACTGATCCTCTAAGAGAGGGTGGCCAACTCACACGTGTAGGTGTATGTATGTGTACCTCTGTATCTTTAGAGGAGCCGTGTACATTTCCACAGCACACTGTCTTCAAAGGACCGATTGATTTTTAAGTATTGACGACTGGCTCCCCTGCGAGCGTGCAACCAGCCCCCTGAGGCACAGCTCAGCCCAGCGCTGCTTTGGCAAAGTGCTGACAGCCGCGGCCCTGATGTTGAGGGCGTGGCCTGGGATCACATGTTGCAAACAGTCTTCCATATTTAAAAAATAAATGAGGGCACTTCCTAAGAGACCGCGTTAATGAGACTTTCTAAAATTTGAAAACCAACACTGTAAAAGAATCAACTGACTATACCCAAATGCCCAGATGTTTGGCGTTATGGGTTTAAGTGCCTGGATATTCTTGTGCGAGGCCCCACCCTCACGTTTGAAGTCAGGTAGCTGTGGTCCACGTCAAGTATGACAACGAGCCGTGGTCCACCGGGCCCTTGATCTTGCCCAGAGCTTGCAAACGACCGGCGTGTGCTCACAGGCGCCAGGCGATGCACTTAATGAAAATCAGGCGCGGTACCCGGAGAGAGTAGGCTCTCTCCCTGGCCTGGACGCGGGAGTTTGTGTTTGGAAAAAGCACAAGCTGCTATTGTTACCCACAGATATTAGTATTTTCTTGGACTAGGTTCCATTAAATGGTAAATCAATGACGATTCATTCGTCCTACTTTTTTTTCCACAACTGCCTTTTTTTTTTTAACAACTACCTTTTCCCCGCCGTATCTCCCCTTCCTCAGCTTTCATTGGCTATTTCTGCCCTGTTCCAGTTTCCAAACTTAGAGAAGCAGCGGGGGCGCACTTCCTCCAGGCCCACCTCCAGGGTCTTTTTAAAAACCCAAGCCAAGTCCTCTCACCGGGTCCATCAACAGCGAAGCTGCTCGCAAAGTCTCGTGCTGATCTTCTTACGCCGGCTTCCCGGCAGGCTGACCGGTCTGGAGGCCACCGAGGCTGGCGGATTTAGAAAAGAGGATCCTCAGATCCACAGCTATAGCAGCATTTATCCACAGGTGCCGCAAATGCTTTACTTTGTGTTCAAAATAGCTAATATTTATTCATCACCTGCAGGAATTATGTGACTTAATTCTAACACCAAGTCTAGATACTATGCCCTTGTTGCACACGCCGTGTCTGGGACCTTGAGTGATGGAAGGACGTGTTCGATGTCAAGCAGGGGTCTGAGCCTGGACGCCTGGCACTGTCGCTGTGCCCCTGGACCTCACCACCAGCATACCTGTCACCTCCGGGGGGCACACCCCGTGTGGACCATTTGAAACCACTGCTTCTGGAGGCTGAAGACACTCAAATGTTAGTGATTTCATGAGTCAGTGTTATTTTTCACTATTAGCTTGTATAACATTAATATATTAAAAAACATAATTGAAGCTAATGTATTTTAGCGACATATATTTTCTCCATATGCAGAAGTTAAAAATACAGCTCCTGTCAAATGAGAAGTATCTTAGCCTGGGTTTCCCAGAAAGCAGAGGTGGAGATAAAGGTTACCAGATTTTGCTGTGAAAAATGTGTGCCCACGTTTTTGGCCCAGACTTTCAGGGGGGGGATAAAAAATCTTTCATTTAAATTTTTTCATTCAGTTATTTATTTATATTTAGATACTTGGGTTTTTTGTATTATAAAGGAATTTTAGCATTTATTTTTGAACGTATTATACTACAAGAATTTCATGTAACTAGTAATTACAAACTGAAGAACAGATACAAGGCATTTCAGGTACTACCCATGTATAATGTGCGCCCCTATTTCCCCCTAAGAATTTGGGCAAAGTGCGCATTATACACAACAAACTACAGTAAGTTCTTTGGTGGTGTCGGGAGATAAAGGACAGTCTGGGAAACAGAGACCGGAAGTAGGGAAGAAAGAAAAGGTGGTGGGTTTCTAAGCTAGTCACAGCCCCACACACACGCACACGCACACAGTTGGTTCTGGGACCCACACAGTGTCTCCTTGTGCACAAGCACCCAGAGCAGCCCCACGGGGGAACGTTGACAAAGGGGCCCTTTCCTGTTTCCCTCCTAGCGCCTGACTCTCTTTGGTTCAACCTTCAAGTTGCCTGGGCCCTTTGGGCAGATCCCACTCTCGGCATCAGGGCCTGGAAGCCGTGGGAGAAGCCAGAGCCCACCGCGGGCTCGGGCTGACTGGGCTTTCCTTGCTCCGGGCCCGGGCGTGGCAGGGTGTCCACCCCAGCCCACCGCAACGGACCAGGGCAGGAGTGTGGGGCCATGGTGGTGGCCACTGGGGCTCCACTGCTCAATTTTATTTGAAGGTTTGAAGAGTTTCTGGAAATCTAAAAAGCTTAACATTACAGAAAAGCAGTCTTTTTTTTCTGTTAACTCTATTGGTCATTATTTTCTACTTCATTTCTTGGGTTTTCTTATCACCAGCCCTTCCGAATGCACCTATGAAGTTTTAACATCATGCTTTTAGAAATAATATGAGCCCCCCCAAAAAAACAACAATAGCAACCAAAAAACTCATCTGCAATGAAGACAGATTCATGTCGGGTCTTATCTGGTACACAACGGGGGAGTAGCATCTTTCATAAATATCCAGGACTCGTCTCTGTTTAAGAAAAGGTGTTGCAATCTCTGAAGCACAGCACTGACCGTGGCTTTGCCTCTTGCCCTCGTTGGACGGACAGCGCCCTCCGTGGCCCCGAGCCCCAGGCACCGCTGTGGGGAGCGGCTCCCCAGCTACATTCCTCCCGCTGCTGGACGGGTCCCACCGCAGCTCTGGCCAGGGCTGAACCGGTCTGAATAGCCCATGGCTTGAGGGGTTAGGATGTCCGCCAAGTGGAAGGAAATCCAATCCCAGAACACAGTGTATTGCTGATTTTTTTCTCTCTTTAGATAGATTTTTCAAGAGGAGCCCAGGGAGAGGGAAGCGGCGTACGGGGAGGAGGAGACAGGGCAGGAGAGGGGAAGGCATTCCGCTCGGTCCCGTGTCCTGGCGTGGCACTAGCGTGAACAGTCGTGAGGACAGCTGGCAAGAGCACTGCCCAGCTCGTGACATCAGGACACTGCCCTCACGGAGGTGGAGGAGAAAGGACAGGTGAGGTGTTTTGTCTGCCGGCATGTAAACACATCAGAGCTACTCGTGCTTACAAGATTCTCGCTGGTGTTTTCCTTTTGTGAAAAAAACTCGTTTTTCTGCCTGAGACCCACCACAGGACACAAAGAAGATGAGAAAGGCTCCCCCACCTGGGGGCTTGGGCTCCCCGGAAACCTCATTCACTCGGCATGTGCCTTCTAAAACGACCAGGGTCTCAGTTTTAAGACTACTTGTTCACTATCGTTGTAATTCACTGTGCAGCTGGCTACGATCCAATAGCTAAAAGGTCAAAACACAATTATAGGAAGAGTGGGCAAGCTCAATTAGTTTGGAATTGGCTAAGATTTTCATCTTATTCTTTCAGGGCCCCAGGGTTAAGTATTTCTTAAAGTTTAGAGCAGAATTTTTTTAAAAATTAAGGAGGAAATGAAATTAATTCCCAATGTTCTGCAGTGATATGGCAAGCTACAGCATGATTTCCAATAAAAGTTCATAGTGAGAACTTGGACAATGTATTATTTTCCCTGTAACCCACCTCCCAATTACACTATTTATCTGAAGTTTTTTTTTAAATCTTTGTGTCAATTAATTTTTTAAATATTAGGAACATTGAAATAGTCAAAGTGCACACAGGTTAAATGAAAAGACTGAACCATGAACACCCGGCCACAGGTTATTGATCAACCTGTGACGAAATTAAGTCCCAGCAATAGCTTAAGTCAAAGTACTGGAGATTTTATATGAAAATCCCAAACCCTTAGAACCACTGAACCCAATTCGACATTACTTTTATTTTTTTTAACACCTGACGCCCGGTCAGTGACAGCAATTGGAAGAGAAAAGAAGGTCTCCAACTGTCATTGTCCTTGAATAAAGCAACACCAAGGGAATCATTAGTGAGCGGCACCACCCAAAGGGGACGCTGGTGTACATTTCCAAAGAGGTTCCCACTTTCCCAAGACTCTCTCACTTCCCCACACTCTGAGGTGGAGATGGACCAAGCTGCATTTTCCTCGTTTTGCGGAAGGAAAACTGGTGTTCTGAGGAAACACTTGACTTGCCTAAGACTGTGCAGGAAGGAAGTGGTAAGTGCAGATGAGGGATTAAATTTCAAATGAGGTCACGTTTTTCAGTGTGACCCTTCAGTGGTAATGATGCAGATGACACGAGCCACAGGGCAGGGCATGACCACTCAGACAAAGCTAGTCACATAAACAGTGGCAGGGGCACCCTGGTCAGTGTGGCTTGGTGGGTTGGGCGTCATCCCGCAAAGCGAAAGGTCGCCAGTTTGATTCTGATCAGGGCACAGGCCTGGGTTGCAGGTTCGGTCCCGTCAGGGTGCTTGTGAGATGCAATCAATCACATCGATGTTTCTCTCCCTCTCCTTCTCCTTCCCTTCCCCTCGCTCTAAAAAAAAGTACATAAAATCTTTTTTTAAAAGTGGGAGGGTCATGGCAGCTGTTTTTGAACCATCCTGACTGTTTCCTCCCCTGAAGCGGGAGGCACTTGCCGGGGCTTCAACGCTGTGGTGTCTCTACCGCTGACGTGGGGTCTGAGAACAGGGACAGGCCACCTACGGGCTCTGTGTGTGTGCAGACACGTGCACATGTGCATGCGTGCACACCCGTGTGCTCAGTAAGCCCACGCACGCATCTTTGTGCCTTATCACTCCCCAGGGCTATACCAGACACCCTGGTTGCCAGGAGTGCAATACTAAACAGTAGGAGAAGAAATAATAATAACCAAAATATATACATTAAATTCACAATAAGATACAACATTTTTGTCTCTGGCAAAAGTGTTAAATCATAATTTTACGATGTCATAGGGCACCCCTATACGACTTGTGGAAACATGAAGGGGTACCGGCCTTTCGAAGTTTTGGAAACAAGGATCCGAGACACAGAAAATGCACAAGGCTTTGGAGCCAGCAGCTCCGCCCCTGGGGCTCTCCGGGGGGACAGGGGATGAACTGCATTGTGTATTTGAGAGTTGCTAAGAGAACAGATCTTAAAAATCCTCATCACGAGAAAAAAATTGGTAACTATCCGTGGCGATGGCTGTTAACTGAACTTGTTGTGGTGATGGTTTTGCAATGGATACATAGGTCAAGTCATTGTGTTACACACCTAAAACTAAAATAACATATCAGTTACATAGTCAATAACATTTTTAAAAATGACGATGTAGACCAGGTCAGGAACTGCACATTGGTGGCTTGAGGGACCCTGGGAGCACTGCCTGTTTTGCACTGGTTTGGTCTGGTTTTTCAGGGCGGTGCCTTGTACTTAAACGCGAGTGCCTTTGAGATGGCCAGCTCAGACCCAAGCTCCAGGACTCCTTGTTGCCTTAAACAAGTCCGATTCCCACACCTGTGGGCTCGCTCGGTCCCTGTCGGCTTCTGAGGCTGCACTCCCGAGCCTCAGTGATCCGGGAGACCAACGTCAGTTGTGTTTGTTCCCCTCGAAGTGCGTGAGAAAAACATGTGGGGGTGTGTTCCAGATTTAATTGGGGGGGGGTTTGCGAGAGCCTTGTTTAACGGGGACAGAGATGATCGTTTTGACGGTCCAGTACTAATAGTGATAATGAGACGTAATGAGAGAGAGAGCACCGCCCTGAGCACTTCACTCAATACTTGCAGCAACGCTACGCGGTAGAGGCTACGGTCGCCCTCGTTCGAGCGTGAGGGAACGCAGCATAGAGCAGGGAAGTGGTTTGCCCAAAAGTTTAATTGAAAGGTGGGGCCGAGGTTTGACTGTAGGCAGCCTGCCTCCAAACGCCTCTTGTTAACCCATGCGCGCCTTCGGGCGTGCTCACGAGTTGGATTTCTGTGCAACCATGAGCTATGCTGTTAGAAAAGTGTCCAGAGAAACATGTTTTCAAGTGGTCATAAGAGTTCTTATGGCATGTGGAGTCTCGAGCACTTCTTCTCATTTACATTTTGTAATTGGTTGATGTATTTTTAATAGTTTTAAAATTAGAAATAAAAAGTTCTTTAAAGAAGAAAAAAGGCCAAGAGGAGGTTGGTATTAACCACTCCAGCTGGGCTTCCGTCTCTGGTCACCACGGTGACGCTCCACCTCCCGTGTGCTCGGCCCAGTGAGAGGGGCCTAGAGTCTGAAACACCCCAAACATCAGATTCCTCCTCCAGTGCCAACCATTCATTTCTTCCCACCCTGAGCCATAGCGCAGGGCAGTCTCAAGAAAAACTAAGATGACAGACCGCAATACTTAACCTTCCCCTGCAGAGTCCTCACTTCGTTATGCTAGACGCTAAAGCAGCGGCCCTGCGAGTCGCCGTGTCTGAGGTTTCAGCTCCTGCGCACCGGGGTGCCGCCTCGAAGCTCTGTTGTTTCCGCACAGTTGCTTTGTTCAGCTCTGGATATGGTAACCTGTACCGATGTCCTTCGTGGCCCCCATGCCGTATGGCCATGTGGGGGAGAGATGATCTCAAGGAGACGTGGTTGGGAGGTCTAGGTTTATATATATATATCCTTTCAAGACTCGACCCTCTGAATACGGTGTATTAAGAGCCATCTGACAGTGGCACCACATTTCCCAGCAGAGAGCAGCTTCAGAGTCTTCGGAGTTCCTGTCTGCCTTCAAAAACAGCAGTTCACCCCAAGCAAAACACCAGTGGACTACAGGAGTTGGCTTCTCTGCAAGAGAAACATGTGTGTGAGTGTGACAAAAGTTGTGAATGGAGCGCAAATGTGAACCACGGGGATGCAGGAAGAGCCACTGGGTGGGGGCCACGGTTGGACAACGCTCTAAAGTCTTGTTATTTTACAATTCAGGTGCTGTGAAAAATAAAGTGACAAGGAGCTCAGTAAGTTCACTCTCAAAGCAATGATACTGGGTGGGCCAAAATGCCCGTTTAGTTTTTCCCATAAAATAAAAGATGCATTTTTTATTTTCACCAATAACTTTATTGATTTGGGTATTCTGAGTACGTCAGCTGTCTCCTGCTATTGGCTTCCAATGGGCAGAGGCCAGGGGCGCTGCTCAACATCTTCCAATGCACGAGACAACCCCACAGCAAAGGATTGCTTGGTCAAAATGTCACCAGTACCCGGAAACTTCGCAAACCACTTTTGACACGTTTGAGCAGTCACAGCACCTTCTCCATACATGGCACAGATCTTCATTCTTTTGTGTTTCAGTTGCATTTTTACCTTTCTCGTAATAATAAAGTGTAATACACTACAAATATTGCATATTTTCTTCCATCTTCGATATTAAAATGGCTGCACAAAAATTCACAAATTTTGATACTTTTTTTTTTAATGCTTGCTGATATGAACAACTGTCACGACAGAGCCATCATATGGAAAAACGTAATGGACTTTTTGGCCAACCCAATAACTAGTGTGCACAAAGGTAGGAGAAGGCTAATTCTTACCACCTATCCTCCCCACCACTTCCCAGAATAACAAGAAGGCTTTGTGCTACCGCCTATACCTAACCCTTGGTGACACCAGGCCCTGTGTCAGGCAGTTCAAAGCATGGGCATGACATTCTCCAGGAGCAATGACAGCCTTCCCTTGCCCTTGAAACCCCAAACATGACCTTCCCTGAACTTCTGTTTGCTGTGTGCCCGGCAACTGCTTGGAAGGTCCAGCACAGTCAGCGTGTCCACGCAGAAACCTGGTGGCTCCTGGGGGTCAGAACTCCTGGGCTGAGTGTGATAGGGGGCTTTGCTCCACCTGTGCTGTAGTCGCCTTCCCAAGCAGGGACCCTGGAAAGTTCCACTTGACTCACTGCAATAGTTACGGGAACTTTGGCAGAGCTGTGAAACATCCTGACACAGTGGCTGGTGCTGGTATTTTTGGAAGGGTCAAAATATCCAACCAAACCTTCAGGAAACCCTTCCCGTCCTGGAGTCCATGAAACAAGCCGCAAGGTCCTTGAATTGACCTCCTTCCCGAAATCTTCGGGTGTCAGACACCCTCAGGCCCGCTTTCTGAAAACGAGTGACCTGCTCAGTGGACCCGTCAGCGAGCGCAACAAATGGGTGTCCGAAATCAACTTCCTCAGGAAGGCGAGTGGAAGGGGCCCACTGAAAGCAACCGGTAGCCCCACGCAGTAACTGAAAAGCAACCGAATGACCCAGACCCGTAACGAGACCTCCCCAGCACCGGCGCACACATCTCCCTACTCAGGGGGCTCCCGGCAGCTCGGCACAACCCGACCTCGGTGACCGGCCCGGGCCGTGTTTCGTCCTGCTTTCCGCTCCCTTTATCCAGGCACCCGAGACACAGTGACCCGTGAGAGGCCGGAGATAAAGTGCACGCTCTCAACACAGAGGGACTGTTGCGATCGGCATGTTATTCTTGATAAAACTGTGATGCTCGGTGCTTTGGTTACGGGAGTACTTTTCCTATGACAGGGGTTGTAATGAAAAGGTAGAGGAACAGGAGCTGTGGCACTTCCTTTGTGGGAGGCAGAGATCATGAGTGACTTCAGTTGTTCGCCCAAATGCCGTTTTTTAAAGGACAGGAAAACAGAATGAGTGAACGAATCTCACTGGTTAGGTAAATTGCGTTATGAAAGGGGAAATCGGTAGAAAGAAGAGTCCTGATTCCAAGACTGTAGAAATTAAAGTATAAACTTAAAATTCTTAAAAATTCCAGCAGTGTAAACTTAAGAATTATGCTATAATTCAATGGCTTTTGAATTTCAGAGGTATAAATGTAGCATTTTCTGTGAAAAGTATTGCAATCTGACGGAGGGAATATTTCCTTTCCGATAATACATCACAGTAATAACAACATAAGTGTCTATTTGTAGGTGACCGGATAGAGGACATGTGGTACAAATCAACAATGGGTTGTTGTTCAGCCGTGGAAAAGGCAAGCCTGCCTTTTGTGACAATGTAGATGGTCCTTGAGGGCCTGAGGCTAACATGAACTAAGTTGGAGAAAACTGTACAATCTCACTTATATGTGAAACCTAAGTAAGGCAAGCTCACGGAAATGGAGGGTAGGCTGGTGGCTGCGGTGGGCGGATGTTGGTCAAAGGGCACAGGCATCAAGCGATAGGATACGCTGTGTTCGGGGATCGGACGTGCAGTATGGCGGTTGTAGTTGACAAGACGGTGCTGTGTACTTGAAAACTGCTAAAGAAGAGATCTTAAATGTCCTCGCCCCACCCCCACCCACACACGCACACATGTTCTCACTGCACACACATGCACATGCATGTAAAAGGTGTGTGATCAAGGCATTCATTGACCTTATCATGGCGGTCATTTCACAGCACACACCCATGTGTATCAAATCGCTACGCTGTGTGCGTAAACTTATGCAATGTTATGTGTCAGTTTTATCTCAGTGAAGCTGGAAAAGAATAATATTGTATTTTGGAGAGAAATGTATCCAACAGAGGCAAAGCCTTACCGTGAATGCAATGTTTTACATCGGGAAGTGTGTATTAGAAAATGAGGCGTCTGTGCTTTTGGATTCACTGAGCAAAGTAGCTTTGAAATACTCAAAAGTTAGCAAACCCGCAGTGGGTGCCTAAAATGCCTTTCATAGGCATTATTTTACATAGGAACGGCTGTAAAGGCGCGAGTGTTCTTTAAAGTATGTCTTTGTCACCGAGCATGTCGTAACCAACATGACTGATTCACAAACTCAGGTGCCATCGGGTGGACAAAGGCCATTCACTCCTTGAGCGGGGAGCCCGTCTCTCCTGCTTCTTGACCCCGGGTGAGAACCGAGCCGCCGGCTGCCACTGGTATTGCCTCCAGTGCTGCCGCTGTCACAGGCAGTTTCTCACGACGGCCAGAGGCCCATGCTGACTGCAACATGGTGGTCCCATGCAGTGTCCCAGACAAGCAGGAGCCGCACTGCAGGGGGACATGCTGTTTCCCCCGTCCCGGTGAATCAGTGGTGGTACCCCTTCCCTGGAGAGGGCCCCCTTCGAGTTCAGGTGACTTTGCCCTGTGCAGCTGTTTTCCCGCAAATCACACTCACCTGACTCGAGTGGTAGTTTGCAGAGAGGTGCCGGCGCTGGTTGGCTGGAGACTACCCCATGCCTGTGAATACTGCACGACGGGCGTGAGCCGGAACCACGAACCTACGCTCCTCCCTTCCCACAGGGGATATTCTTCCAGAGATGTCGTAGCTACTCTTATCCCTACTGGGCCTGTGATCTTTTGGGTGTTTTTTTAAGTGGTAAATTGTCAGATTTTTAAAATTAATGCTATTGGGGTGACATTGGTTAGTAAGTTTCACATAGGTTTCAAGTGTACAACCCTTTCTAGGATCCATCATCTGCATATTGCACTGTGCCCTTGATCCACTCCAGTGGGCCTTCCTCATGTCCGCACCACGTTTGGGGAGAGGACCTGGACCTACAGAGTGAGATCGGTGTTCTGCATAAGGTGAACTTGGGTATGCTGAATATCTGCTCAGCCTGCCCCCATACACACACACAACATACTACACGCACGTTTTGTAATATATACTTTCAGACTTTCATCACACGTAATATCATTACTTCTTCTCAGGTTGGTCTATCTAAGGCATTGCAACAGAATGCAAACACATTTTTCTTTTTGAGAAAAGAGCTTATAAAATAGGGAACCCTTTAACATCATTTATTGTCACTCATTTTTCATCGTTCCATTAAATAGTGAGATTCTTGTGATTTGAAACGTGGTGATATTCACAAACATCGGTGGGGCTGTCCCTGAGGACATATCTGACGGAAAGTCACCGCTCTATCATAATCGATCTCCTGGAAGGAGTTCCATAGCAACTTCCGGCCTGGATTTGCAGAACGTTTTGTAAATTAAAAAACTTTTTAAAAACTCCTAATGTCTTCCTTCTCAAAAACAGTTGGAAGGCCCGGCAGTGCCGACTCGGTCTTCCTCCAGGAGAGCAACAACCTGGAGCTAGAAACAGCTGCCCCTTCAGGCAGGGTGGTCCGTCCACACCCGGCCTCGGTGCCTGCCACTTCCTGCTGCGTCTCCCATTCGGCCTCACGTCAGACGTCCGCATCAGCTCCCTGATGCCATGGGCATCTGAGTTCATGGCTTCTTTTGAAAATTTGAGTTTGTCAGGATTTTTGGTATTTTCTTTTCTTCCCCTTCCATTTTCCTTCACCACCCCCCCTTCCTTCCCTCCTTCCCTCTCTCCTTTTCTCTTTTTCTTCTTGTGCAAACAAGCCTGTGACTGTCACCTTATTAGCTCAGATTCAGAGACTGGCCTTAGGCTCATCAATCCCTTTCTTTCTTGCTCAGCATAGCCCAGTTTGGGGGAGGCCAAGCATGCCGAAACTGCAGTAGAGCTTCCCATAGAACTCGGGAACCCGCCACCCCTTCCTCTAATGTATGAAGATTCTTCTATTATAATGGTAGCGGTAATCAAGTTGTCTCCGTTTCCCCTCCCACTTTTACCAAATCCATCACAGCAATGGCTCTTCCTATTTCGTCAGCCAAGCAGACACATGGCTGAGGCACTGAGAGCTGGGAGTGGCTGATGACCGAGCCTGCTGGGTGAATTTCATAGGGAAAGATGGGCTGTCCTTCCCTTAAGAGAAGCATTTTTTCACCTTGTTTGGCTTAGTAAGACAAAGGAGACTTGAACGTGAACCTGACATGGTCGCATACTCAGTTTTTCCGGAAGGAACCTCTGAGGCTCAGTTTTGCATGCAATATGTTTACTGAGGTGTGCTGGGGATTGACACCCATGACCCCAGGGGCTCTAGAGCTAGACTCGTCCTTCAGACGTCTCCCCCATAGGCCCAGGGTGGAAAATCCTTTGTAGTCCCACACCAATAAAGTATTAGATGCCAGCTGTCCCAAGAAAAGGGGACCTTTGTTGAGGAGACATCCTGCCTCTGAGATAGCTCTGAAGACTGACAGCTGCTGGCATTTGTGATGGGACCCCCAGCAGCTGGGGCAATAGGTCTTTCATTGAAGAGGCCTCTGGGTGGCACATTAGAATCGTCACCAGAAGCCACATACAGAACGTAGAGATCAGTTTCAAGCCATCGATGCCTCAATCAATAGGTGCTTTATGCACATAGTAGGTATTTAAGGGAAGGGAATTCATTTTGTTTTCAATCACCTGATGGTTGAATTTTAAGTCTATTTCTCCATCTCTGTCTCCCAGTTTTTCATTTTTAAGCTGGGAGTGGAATGTCTAGACTGAAATGCCAGCAACGTACACGTCAACTCTTTTGAAATCATAATTAGCCCGTCCCGGAATCCTCTCACCTAAATTCCAGCACTCTCAATTAGGACTGGGAGGAAAAGCAAGAGGAAGCCAAGGCGGCCTCTCTGGGCACATCCCTGATCTCAGGGAGCCCAAGGCCTTCCGGACGTGTCTCACTGCTGACCCACCTGCTGTGGGCGTTCCGTAGCTGAGTCCTCTTGAATCTGGGTAACATTGCGACAGGCCGCAGCTCTTCTGGCTGCGGCCTCGGGTCACCGAGGCACGGAAGGCTGAGTGAGGACCACTGATTCGAGCCCTTTCGTCTCTTCTTCCTCTTTTTGTTCTCTGCAGCCGTTCCCACAATAAGTCCTCACATTCTTGTTGCATTTGAAAAACTCAAACAACAATCGCAAATTCTGGTTTGTGTAATCTCCAGAATATCTTTCTAAAAAAATTCCTAAAAATGCCAAACCAAGTGAAATTGTTCCCTTCTGTGCTTCATTTACATGATTTACACAGAATCCCTTCAATAGCAATCTCTGTTTCAAAGGTGAACATATTTGTTTTGGTTTCAAATTGATCTCACAATCTTTGTCTTCACAACTACACTTAATTAATGTCTTTGCAAATGTCGTCTTTTAAGTAAGATTTTTCCCCTTATTGCATTAAACACTGAATATGTATGAATGAATAAAAACTTCGTATTGCACTCTGAAGTATTATAAAGCTGTCTAAAATCTTCTTTCAAACATTAGTAAGCTCAATATACATGTCATCACCTAAAATAGCCCCTAAAATAGAATTATAACCAAATCCAAGACTGCTCAACCACAGTATGAACTTGGAGTCTAAATTTAAACCAGGCTATCTGCTTTTTACCCCTTCTCTAAAGCAGATGCCCCTCTAAATCCTTTTTTAAATTTTATCTCTTAAGGTGCAAACTTTATATGCCTTTGTTTCTAGTTTGAATGCCTCTGATACTTAAGCTAAAATCATCCTCAACAGAAAGAAAAGGTTGTTTTTCCCTCCGGTGTATCGTTTGGATCAACCGATTCCCCTGTATCTTCGTTACGTGGGCAACCTAGACTTCTTTCGGACTTCTATTAACCAGCCGTCTGTTCGCAGTTAAAATATTTCAAAAATAAATTCAATAAAAAATTTTAAACCATAAAGAAATTAAAAATAATAAATCAGTTTAGAGCGTATGTTCCTCTTTGTGCTTGGAACTTTTCTAAATATTAACAAGGTACACAGAAAGACAGTTTTGTCTACTATAAACTTAGTTCCTTTCATCTGCTTATAATACATATAGTTTGATAGTCATAAATGTATCAAGACAAAGAGAATGAAAAGGTAACATTGATTAAATGCAGATCAAAACTGCCCATGACAGCTTGCATTCCACTGGACATTTGGAGATGATTTTTATTTAAGTATTTGAGTTAGATTTTGTGAGTGGGCTGAACTGTAATGAGAGCATGTAGCCCAGGGTCACGGAGAGATTGTCCGAGAACAGGTTGAGAGTGGAGAATTTGAATGTCAAATAGGGTCGTTCACTGATTAAGTTTTATCATGTACAGAAGGCGACCTTTAAAAATATATGACTTTTATTGCATTTGCTAGATTAGAATAACTTATTTCTCCACCCAATGTTGCAGTAGCATATCCGCATTTTTGGGTTTTTTTTTTTCTTTTTTGCATGCAAGGAAATGCCAGATAAGTTGGGGGAGTGAACCTCCTGCCCTCCATAGTCAATGCTGTGGAGGGAGGAGGAAAGAAGGTTCACCGATGACTACACTTCTACTTCCAAATCACTGAGGAAATATTTCAGTTCCAGGAACGGCGACAGACAAAGAGCAAACCCACAACCATGATGGCTGCGTTGGCACGGAACCCTGCAAAGGCTTTTCTAACAGTGACTCATGGGGCCGTGTCATGTGAGGTGGCCAAACTTAATTACCCTTAACAACGTACAATTCCAGGGCTCGGCTCACATGTGACAGGCGTGAGGTGCACAGAAACACATTTCCTATCAACACGCCACATTCTGAGTTTGCTTTCTCTGTGAACCCTATTTTTTCTGTCTCCCGCGCCTTCGGGGTGAGTCAGAAACGCCCGCCACCTCTGCAATGCCCTGCCGTCCTCCATCCAGGCTGCTAGAGCAGGAGCACCCAGGCGACGGGGCGGCTTAAATAGTAACCATCTCTTTCTCATAGCTCTGGAGGCAGGAAGCCCCGGACGGGGGATTGGCAGGATCTGTGTCTGCTGGGACTCAGCTGCCTGGTCCGTAGATGGCCATTGTCTTGCTGAGCCCACCCAGGGCAGCTCTCTGGGCTCTCTCTTACAAGGGAAATAATCCCGTTCACGAGAGCTCCACCCGCATGACCTAGGCACCCCAAAGGCCCCGCCTCCAACTATCACCTTGGGGATTAGGTTTCAACGGGTGCATTTTGGGAGATTCTGTCTGTAGCATTCCCCTGTGTCACACCCACTGTCTTCTGCTGTTCACCAGGAGTTTTTTCCAACAACTAACCAAGGTTGCTGTTTCCCGAGCCCCTCTCTGCAGATGCCCCCACCCTCCAGTCTGTGTTTGGAACTCTGTTAGTCGTTGTGAAAATCTAATAGAATGAAAACAGGTGTTTCCCCTCAGTGCTGCCCATAAAGACTCTTTGTGCCAAGAGGACCAAGGCGACCTTTCCCTGGCACCCCCAACCCTGCACCGGGGCCCAAAGCCGAGGGCAGCCCAGGCCCGATTTTGTCCGCGTCTGGGGGCCCATGTGGCAGACCCACCAGCAGCCCAGGGGACCTGGTCCTGTCTTCTTCTCTGGAGTCCTCACTAGGGCCGGGGTGGTGGCAGAACGGCTGCGGCTGTCACATGGTGTGGCGTGTGACTCAGTGTGGGTGATGAAGTATGAACTTGGAGCGGAAGACAGAGAAGATCAAAAACACAGTTTTTCTACCCTAAGTGAGAATTTTAATTTCATTTCAAAACGTGTACGTGCACTTGGGTCGTGGGAAACACGGTTCAAGTTCGGCCTCGAGAAGTGGAGGCCCCGTTCGGAAGCGTGTGAGCTCCTGAGGCTGGTGGAGTCGATGAGGGGGAAGCGGGGGGCCTTCCCCCTGACGGCTATTGGGTGTCCCACCACATTTTGGCAGATGCATGTCGAGGTTGGTTCTAAGTAAACCTGAGAAAAGGCAAACAATGTGCAGGGCGTCATGCTAAGTATTTAACATACAAGTCCTCAACCGATTTTTCAAAACAACCTCCTGAGGAAACTGCTTTCACGTCAACTTCTTTGCCAAGAGGAGACTGAAGTTGCAAGTGTTCGGGGACACGCCCGAGGTCCCCAGCCGGTCCCTGGCAGAGCCGGGATTCAGGCTGAAGCAGGACCGGCCGGTGTCGGTCAGCACCTGGGCACTCGTCCTGGCCTGACCAGGTCCGACTCCACACGCCCTACAGGTCCCAAGACCCCCGCAGGCCTGCGCGTCAGCCGGCAGCTTCACGAGCGGCAGCCCTGGCGCCAATCAGAAGGGCTTCCGTCGGAACACTGGAATCTTGAACGGAGCGAAGCTCGCGGTGTATCAATATCTGTTGTGCACTTGTTATTTCTTGAGGTGTGGACTGATAGTAAACTGGGTTTAATCACGGCATGTGGTGCAAGGTAAGCCCACGCTCATGTGACGACTGCGCAGCATGTCACCCACACACGCGAAAGATGACGTCCGTAAAAACAGCTCAGATGCTATTCAAAGCCCTTACAGGCTTCCCGCATCCCATTGCTAACTGCAGGGCTTTTGAGTTCACACTTACTGCACGTCTTTCCCGCATGCATTTGCCCTTCGGTAAAGCCTCCATTCCTAAGCAAGAGGGAGGCAGGCTGTAGGGCATTAGGCGCGAATTAGGCACTGAGCTCGAGCCTGGTCGGCCGGGTAGGGAGCGGCGGTAGGAGCGTGGGGCCACGAACTCACGAGGTTCTCAGACGGGGCAAGGCGGGAGGAGGAGCCTCTCCCTCGACCGATGATGGGCTTCACATCAATTTCTGGCGGATGCACGTTCAAGATGGTTTTACTTAAACCTGAGAGAAGAAGGAAAACGAAGGGATGTGAAATTGCCTCCCCCCTGAATGTTGATAGGGAGGGAGACCCTAGAATTTATCATCCCAGCTGAGAGCCTTTGAGGATACAAGGGGTTCTGTCTCCCTAGGCGCGCCCCATGCCCGCCACAGGCGGACGCGCCTGCCGTTCCCGCAGCTGTCTGTCCTTGTGTGATGTCTGAGAACTCGGCGGTGCACCCGTCCCCGCACACAGAGCAGGAGACCTGTTTCACAGTGTGGACCTGTAGTTTATAAAAACAGTGCCCTGAGCATCAACCCTGTAGGCTCAGCTGAACAGCCATCTCCTTTTTTCTGGGTCATCTTTTTAAAAAATATTTCCGTTTGAAGTTTATTAAGAGCCCTTTAACCTCAACAATGGGCATTTGAGTCCGGTTTATGAATTAGGTTATTCAAGATTTGGGCCAGAAAGTCAAAAGTGGGAGGAGTTAGCTCCTCGGGGAGGTCAAGCGTCATGGTGGCTTTCCCTTATGACCTTGTCTGCACACCCCTTGGAGAGGTCTTCGAAGTGCAGCCGGCCTTCCTCCTGCTCTCTGCCCTCCCACTCCTTCACCCTGACCCCACCACGTCTGCCCGAATCTGCCTCCTGGTCTGCAAAGTACCCTGCTTACTTCTACCTTGGACATACGGTCAAACGGAGGGCTGTTGGAATATACTTTATGCCAGCCGTCCCCCACCCTCCGACCTCTGTATTTGCTGACCAGAACACTACATATTTTAAAAGTTCCAGTTCCGACGATCAAACTTTTTAGGAGGATTGTCACCTCCCTCTGCAGTGCCATATTTACGTGTCTCCTGTTCTATTTATCGCGGACTGTCTGCCTTCTATACAGGGACCATCCAGCTGATCAACCAAACCAGTAAACGCTTGGAAGCGAAAGGATGTGCTGAAAACGGTGAGCAGGTGTTCCCCGATGTCCGACAGGCACAAAATGAGGCAGGTGTGTCACCTGCAGATTGGAGAGTTTGGAATGAGTGTGTGCCCGCTCCTACGGGAGGGTGGGCGCTCAAAACACAAGTCCGGGCAGGTCAGGCTCATTCTTCAGTAACAACTCCCCAGTCTTAGCGGCTTGATGAAAAACATATTCATCGTGCTGTACGTCCAGGGTGAAGCGATGGGAAGGCCCAGTCCATTCGGCCACTCAGAATCCCAGCAGGCAGAGGCTCTGTCACTGTGGCACTGCCCCATCCCACACGACTTTCCTGACAGCCGAGGGAGGGCTGTCCTGCCACGCACAGCGACTGGCAGAGCTGGCCGCATGGTCCTGCCTGCCGCAAGGGAGCAGGCGTGATGTTTGCCGGGCACCCTTATCTCTGTTAAAGAAAAGATCCGAGGCCGACGTTTTTATACATTCCCACCCCACGGGGCCGAGAGCAGTGCTGTATGCACGGCTCCGCACGAGTGGTCGCCATATTGAATTTGCGGGGCAGCTCGGCTCGAGCCTCGTTGCCTTGCTTTTGTATACCGTTCGCCGACTCTGAGAGGAAACAGTAGTTTTCGAAAGCCAGGTTTATGTCTGGAAAATTTACCTCGGTATATCAGAAACAAATGTTTTAAAACCAGAAACAAAGATAAGGAAAGGGCGAGATACCGCCACTCACGAACATGTGGAGGCCGCTCTCTCGGCGGGAACATCTGTTTGCTCCCGTGTAGACATGGCCTCTCTGATGTGATCTGCATTTAAAAGGATGTTACATAGCGATCTACGACTGGAGGCTACACATGGAATCTTGTGAAATTGACCGATGGCTTTATCACAGGGAGGCGGAGCAGAAAATCCACTCAAGTAACTCTTGAGCTGAATTTTGGAGACTGTGGGCAAGGAGCTGGGGAAAGAAGCATTTGTTCTGTACACAAGGGCACAGGATTTCCATGGGGGGGTGCAGGACGTCCAGCCCCCTGCCTGTGGTAGGGCTCCCCTGTGCCCACAGCGGATAGCCTGGCTGGGCAGGTGGGAGGGGTCAGGGACGAAGCAGTCTTGGATACTGTTGACGGCGCTTGGCCCCTTGGTCTTTGAATTCCTTCATCTTCTTTCTGTGACCTCTTCCGTCTGGCTTCTCCCTCACTTCTTTAACCCCCTTTTTCTCTCGTTCCTTCCCTGGCTCCCCTTCCTCCAGTTGCCCATTTCAGAGAGTCCCCAGGGCAAGTTTGTCAGCCCACGTGGTTTTAGGCGTCAGTTTTCCGCAACGGAGCCATCTGCATCTACAATCAATAGTGAAGAACATTCCAGTTCCCCAGGGCTCCGGGCCTAGGAAATACATTTTAGGAAGCAGAAGTCTGGTTCTGGCTTTGACGTTATCTCCCAATGTGACCTTGGGGCCAAATGTTTAACGCGCTGAGTTTTGCTTCCCTTTCTGAAAAAAGGACCCGAGACTTGCTCTGCAGAGCCGCAGTGCGGGCGAAAGGCGACGGTGGGGAGAGGGCACTTTGCTTAACGTACAGAGCTGTTAAAAAATCACCCTCCGTACTACCAAGGATAACAAATTTAACACCCTGATGCCGACTAGTTACTTCTGTCAGTATCGGTCCTGAATGTCCACCTCCTTGCTGGGCGTCTGTCTTCACACAGTCGTCTCCCAGGCACCGCCAATTCGACTGTTTCAGAAGCAAATTCTCTCTCCCGTCCTGTGGCACTTTCCCTCCCCGGGTCCTCTGCCCACTGCAGTTCTGCTCCTTCACGGCCTCGCCGCCCACCCATTTGTCCCACTGGGGAGCCTGGCGGGGCGCATCTCTATCCTGTCTCCCTCCCGAACTCTCGTGTTTGCTTAACCCAACCAGTCTCCACGACGTGTGGATTCTTCCTCTAAAGTGCCTCCGAATCCACCCACTGTTCCGCTCAGGCTGCCCTCAGCCTCCTTCCCTGTTCGGATCCCTTTCATTTCCCTTCTCCCCATCTATCGCCAGCCTCTCATCTCTAACCCAGCTGCAGTTCATTGTGGGCTGTTTTGTGGACTTTCCCTTTGGCGGTGCCTAGGGACAGAACCTGTGGGGTATAAGGTAGACCAAGACTTTGAGTCCTTTCTGATGTGACCACGTGCCTTAGAGTTTGAAGCCGCGATATGTCTGAGCCAACCCCAAATTCTTTTCCTGAAATAAAACACAGAAGTCTTCTTAAGGCCCCAGTCCAGCATCTGGGGCACCTGCTAGGGGAAGAAATGGGCTGGTATCAACAGCTTACCTGCAACCAAAGACAACAATTATGGGATAGCAGCAGGGTTATAAAACCATACTGGTGTCTTTTCTTCTAGGTTACTAATGCCTATGAATTACAGTGAACTTTTGGCTCCTTAAGGTCAGGCAACGGCCTCCACATCCTACATCTTGGTTCTGAGCGAGAACAAGAGCCTGGGCATTCCATCCAATAGCCACATGGGAGGCTAAGAGTACAAAGCTCTGTTCAGTGATTTGTGACAGCTAGGAGCGCACCATCACAGGCTGTGCAGAAGTCATTGTCAAAGAAGTGATGGAGACAGGAAGTATGATGTTTGGGAGTTTGCTGTAGAGCCCTTCAGAACTGGGGGCTCAGGAATGCTGAACGGGAAAGAACGGGTTTTGAGCTAGGACCTGGCGGAGGGTCGCATAGTGAACATCTGTCCTGTTTGCCACCCAGCATGCATTTGCCCTTCTTCTGGTCACCAAACCCAAATCCCTCGGAAGAAGGACCCTTCCTGCACCCTCAGCCCACCACTTCAGCTTCCACTCCAGGGCGGAGCCCGGGACCTGAGCCTATGCAGATGGGCACACGCCCTCCTTGGCCACTGGATTGGCCCAGGAGAGCCATTGCAAGGAAATGAGACTTTTCCTGGAAGTTCTGGGCGAGAGACTTGCTCTTCTCTGCTGGGTTTAAAGCAAAAGGATGCAAAGGGCAGACTTGCTGGAGTTTTCCTGCCGCCCTGAGGGGCGAGGCTGCGCGAGGCGCGGAGGGTGGAGAAGCAGAGGAAGAGAAGCCAGAGTCCCCGCATGGGGTGGTACCGGAGCCAGAGGTTAGTTCTCTGGACTTTTCAAATGCATGACCCAATCGTTTCCCTTTCATATTTAAGCCCATTTCAGATGGGTCTTCAGTTGCCTCCAACAACAAAAACAGCAATAAATAGTACAATGGAGGGAACGTTTAGGTAATTGATCTTCTCTATAATTTATTCTATTTTTCTTACTTTGCTTTTGATAACACCAGTGTTTTCTTCCCTACCTTTCCACCTGAGAATGAATGAAGAGAGGAGATGAGTATTAACATGAAGAATCAAAATAGGGTAACAGGGGTGAAGTGTGATTATGTGGCTGTGGCAGACAGAGGTGCGTGCAGGTCATGTCTGTAAATTATCTCGTAGCTTTATCATGGAGATGAAAAGTCAGGAAGGCTGTACTGTCTTCTTCCATATCCCCACACTGACCTTACCAATTTGTTACTGGATTAAACGAAAACTGTGAAGATCACAGTATCGACTAAAAGTCTAAGTCAGACTAGGTCTGAAGGACCTGCGGGTCTAAGCAGGACACAAGAAAAGTGGAGACGAATGTGCAGAAAAGAAAATTTAGCCTGGATGCCCGGGAAATCTAGACGATGAGATGTTTCTTTGCTTATTTATCTCATTGGATTCACCCCCCCACTCATTAGCTTCTAGGCGTAGCTGTGCGTCAAAAATCCGAAAAGGTGGGATGGCCACGTTTGACGTGATCCCTCACGGTCTACAGTAAACATCAAAAGTCGACTTGGGTCGCAAACAGCATGCCAAGTAAAGCCAAGCAGGGCGAGAGGGGCTGGGCAGGGGCGGGGCGCCGGCAGGGCTGAGTTAGGGTGCCCAGAGCAAGGCAGCCCCACCAACCTACCCTTGCTGTGAGGTCAGATTCTGGATTCGAACCGGCGATGCGGCTACCTTTGTACACACACATTAGTTTCCTCAGAGTTGGCTTATAAACACATAGTAAGCGATGACCAGGCTTCGCAGTCCTGGCCTGTGGCCCCTGTAACAGACCTTGCTCTTCGTATTACAAATTATTGAAACCATGTGGGCAGCCATTTGGGCAGCGCGCATTTATAGCCTCTGTCTTATGGAAAACACACACTGGACGGTCACTATTTTGGCCCAAAGTCACATGAGACTCAGAAATACGACAATATACATCTACCGAGCACAAGGTAAATTAGGAAATTGGGACTGCTATCTTGGATCCATGGCCTTGGAGCAGCCTGGTTTGAAAGCTTTAACTCACTGCCCAAATCGGCCTCTGTCCATCTTCCCTGTATCCGTCTCAGCTCTTAGAGCTCAGTACATATTTCTCAAGTACATAAATGATGTAAAAGCAGAACCTTCTTTCAGTAGTAGAAGTTCACGTCGTGTCCAAGCCTTGAGGAACACACTTCACATTTCATTTCTGTTATATCTTAAAATTAGATGACAAAGAAGCAATTTTAGAGACAATATTTTGAATCCTCAAACGCGATGTAGAGCCATCTAATATATCTCTAATTATTCCAGTATGAAGCAAGAAAGTCTTAAAAATAATTTCTGAAACAGTAAAATTTATTCTTCAGAAAGGAATGACATGCAATATTTGGCAAATAGTACGCCTCCCCTAACAGAGCAAAGAATGATTGCTCTGAACTCATGAGGAGGTGGCTTGGTTAAACAAAAATATTTGGGTTTATTTTGGCTTGGTTTAGGTTCTCAGAAATACCATGTTGACATAGGGAATAATTTTGAAGAAGATTTGGGTACTTAAAATTGCTCCCTGAATGACTTTAATCTTTTCTGATGGGAGATTTCACGACATCTGAGGCGAGCTTGATTTTGTTAAACTCCTAAGTCCCTTGTTTGGCCACATTAACCTGAGAGCATGATTAGAGTTAGAAAAGCGACTCGGTGAACAGTGTCACCTTCCTACTGAACCGTATCTGCACGAACCATGTGTCTCTGGATCACATCTGTTTACTGACAGAGGTCCAACCGATGTCCTCATCCACTCACACGCGACATCCGAGGGGGTTGCGTGGAAGTTCTGACAGGACACGTTGGCCCCAAACACGAGCTGTGCTCCTGGGGGTCTTGTCTTCCGTAGGAGAGTGACCTGGGTGCTCTGTGCTCAAGTCTGTACAGGCTCCAAACCACTCCAAGAGAGTCCCCCCCCCCCCACAACCTCCCCTTCGTGAGGGCAGAAACAGCAAATGCCGCATTCCAATTTGATTTGAAGCTGGCCGAAATAACTAAGTTTATCTTTCTAGTAAAGTAAGCTCAAATTGCTGGTTAAAATTAAAAGTCATTCTCCAAAGTGTATAGAGGTATATTTATTTACCTTTGGTAGAGATGTTAAAATTTATTGCTTAAAATTAAAAGTCTTTCTCTAAAATGTATAAAGGTATATTTCTTCATATCCTCCCCTCCCCCACCACCACCACCAACCCACAAATCAAGTTATATAGTTTTGGTTTGTTTTTTTTTTTTTTAAGAGAGAAGTTCCTAAAATTAAAAAAAGGTGAGATATTGCTTCAAATAACCTCAGTGTATTTTATAGGAAAAGGCTATGGGAGTGTTTCAATGATTATAGGTATAGAATTCTACCCTTACCTTCGAATAAACAGTTTGGTTTAATGTGCTTCCTTCATGATAGCAAAAAATAAGGTGACAACTTTTCCTTCTCAGGATGGCACACAATTTCTTTGCTTTGGAAACGTTTTCTAGTTTTAAAAGTTAGATTTTAAAAAAGAATATCAAAACAGGAGAGTACGACGTTACTTTTACTTAAAAGTCACTGCTGCAGAGCAGTAGAGGACACCCAGTGATCAACAGTAGGGCGACCCGGCTGGAGCCGAATCCTTTCTTTTTGCTTATGACCCTGGGCAGCAACTGGCAGCAGGAGCCCAGTGACAGCTTCTGAGTGCCACCAGGGCCACCAGCCTCACACTCTGCAAACAGCAGCCAGGGTGGGAGGGAGGCTTCAGGAGAAGCAGCCCCGCCAACCCCTTCCCCTGGGCCCTCCAGCCTCCAGAACTGAGGCCACGTTTCTGTTGTCCAAGCACCCGGCGCGGGGCGTGCTGTTAGGGCAGCACCGGCGGACTAAGCCAGAGGGAAAAGTAAAGTGGAAAGAGTCGGTGATCCTAATTATTTTGATTAAATGTCTTAATTCTGTGCGTTTCACAGAAATGTGAGCGGAGGTTCTGCTTCCGCTTCGGATGTAGGAAGACGCGAGTGGTGGCAGCTCCCCCGCCTGCACAACCAGAAAACTCTGTACGATCCACGAGCTCACGACTGCTCGTGCGAGGGCCAGAGAGCGAAGGGGCAGGCAGCCCGGTGGGCGGGGCTCCCAAGAGTGACCATGAGCCCCTCCCATGGCCGATGGACACCTTCGAGGGAGGGTGGAGAAAAAGATGGAGCCACCATAAAAGGGTGAGAAGAAAGCACCTGACAGCCTAGATCGGGGCTTAGCACACCCCTGCCCATGAGCTACAGCCAGCTTTCTATTTTTAATATTTTTAAAACATTGGGGGAAACGCGAAAGAATGTTTCGCGACTCGTGAAAATCTTAGCGAATTCGCAGGTCGGCGCCTGCAGCCCCGCACGCATCCCCGTGGCTGTGACAGGCGGTCTCTGGCTGCGTTAGCGACGGCGGAGCGGAGGACCTGCCGCAGAGCATGCGCGCCGCGAAGCTTGGGGCCTCCACCACCCAGCCTTCCCCGCAGAGGTTATGGCCGCTGTGAGCCCAGGGCACAGGGAAGAGGCACCTGCCTACCAGCTCGCTTTTTAGGCCAGATGTCTGCCACATTCTCCTGAGGGTCCCTCAGGACTGACATCAAGTCACCTGTCACCTTCAGATTTCTGTTCAAAGGTCCCTCCACCAGGACCTGGCATTTGCACAAGGTTGGAAAGAATTCACAGAGAACAGACTAATGACCGGCGCAGGTCAGAGTGGCAGCTTTCTTTCCAAATCCACAACTGACACTTCTCCCCAGAACCGGTTCACTTAAAAGCCACCTGAGTG